>JAVKPL010009383.1:0-36610 GCA_032173675.1 Gastrolobium villosum
GGTCACAATTTATTCCCCATCTTTTGACGAATATCATTATTTTAGGCGCTAGGTGATTTCCTAGACTCCGCACATATAAAGCAGCAGCGGTCCTGGAGTTGTGTATCGGAGGGATGAAAAAAGATGTCAAGCAAGATGGCGGGGTGGGTGGCACGGGCTGTCAGCAGTGTAAATCGGCAAAATTTAACCCCAGCTGGGTTGCTACAGCCACTGCCCATACCAACTCAGGTGTGGGAGGAGATATCCCTGGATTTTATTGGAGGGCTGCCCAAATCCATTGGGAGTGGACACCGATCTGGTGGTGGTGGACCGGTTGACCAAATACGCACATTTTATGACATTACATCATCCGTTTACAGCCAAGGAGGTGGCTGATTTGTTCATCCGGGAAATGATGGTTCGGTTTAACGGCTTCCTGTTACCATTGTCTCAGACCGTGATAGGGTGTTTTTAAGCAATTTCTGGACAGAAATCTTCAGGCAGGTACCAAGTCTACATTAAGCACCGCTTTATCACCCCAAACCAACGGACAAACGGAGGTGGTAAACAGGTGCTTGGAGGCCTACCTCCGCTGTTTTTGCTGCACTAAACCGAAGCTGTGGCCTACCTGGATTGGGCCGAATTTTGGTATAATACGACCTTTAAGGATACTACGGGGATGACTCCTTTTAGAGGATTGTATGGGAGAGATCCACCGACATTATTTAAATGTGGCACTTTTATTCCAGCGGTGGATGCTGTCTCCCAAGCTTTGGCCCAAAGAGATACTATTTTAGATGATTTGCAACATCATTTGCTCAAAGCTCAAGACCGCATGAAACATTACGCCAATCAACAGCGTAGAGATGTGGCTTTGACCGTGGGGGATTGGGTTTATCTCAAAATTCAACCATATCGGCTTAGAACCCTTGCTCGGAGAATAAATGAAAAGCTGAGTCCTCGTTTTTATGGGCCTTATCAGGTGTTGGAACGCATTGGGGAAACAGCTTATCGCCTTCATCTCCCTCATGACTGTAAAGTCCATCCGGTTTTTCATGTTAGTCTTCTCAAAAGAACCATAAAACCCACAACGGTGGTACAGCCCCTGCCTCCCATACTGAATGGGGATTGGGAAATAGTGATGGAACCGGAAGAGTTACTGGAGGTCCGGCGGTCTGTTAAGGATACTGTTCAGGTGCTGATTAAATGGCAGCATTTACCGGATTTTGAGAACACGTGGGAGGAGTTCGAAGTGATTGATCGACAATTTCCTCAATTCAACCTTGGGGACAAGGTTTCTCGAATGGGGGGAAGTATTGATAAGATTCAGCCCAAGACTTACAAAAGGGACAGGAACAGAAGAGTTTGGGCCCAAGGAGAGCAGCACAATATGGATACCAATATGGAAGCCAATATGGAAGCCACGTCAGCAGTACAGATGACTGGAATACCCCTTAACAGAATGGATGAAACGTGAGGGGAGTGGAAGTTAGTTATAAGGAGCATGGTTGGCAAGGGGAGAGATATCTGGGAAATTAGAGAATCTTGGCACCTGTCATGGGTGAATGGGAGAGACTAGGACCTCTACAATTGTTCTAGGAATAGCATGAGTAGTTAATAGTGTTGCCATTTCTGTTACTGTAATTTTCTTCTTCTTCTAGGAGTAAAGTTGAATTAATCTTGTGTAGTTTTTCTTTCTGTAATTGTCTTGGAAAAATATATGAAAAATCTGAGTTATTCAGGCCAAAAACATCTATTCTCTGAATCTTATTAACTGTTAATAGTTTTTTACTTGTAATAGAAAAGAAAACTCTATCATAGAGTCCCGTATTTTAGGAACTTGACAATGGATAAATAAATGACAGGACAGGTGACGGAAGATGGTATTGCTCTGATACCATATTGAAATAATAGGAATTTAGGTATAGATGGAGTAAAAGAAGACTTAATAATATTTTATATTGATGTGCTGTGAAGTGATTAAATGATTCAAAAGACAAAGCACTAAACCCTATATATGTGAAACGAGGGACTCCTAAAATAAGGAAGCAAATAATGAAACATAAGGAAATAGGGAAACTAACCCTAAGTGACCCTCTAGGATACTCTAACTATATTAAGATTAATCTTAATATTACACGATATCATCTAGATATTCTAAAATTAACTACTTAAATTTATAAATAGAAAGGACAGACTAATCTTATATGTTCTGATGTTTGAGATTTTATTCATTTGGCCCTTTTGCATGTTTGGGTTATGCAAATAGTAAATCTACTTGTTCCCTCGTGCAAATTCACTTTGCAAAAACTTGGCAATTTTTCACTCTGTTATTGCCATGACTTGATTGTAAATAGTAAATCTACTTCTTATATTATTGCCATCAGTTTAGTATATATTCCACTCTGTACTCAGAGAAGTAGAGTGTTTGTCGGGTTAGTTTACCCATGACTTGATTGCAATTGTCTCATTTACCATTCGTGGATATTATTAGAAGCATGATGGACCCCCAATTAGAGTATATTGTCGCAGAGGAGGAAAAAATGGAAGAAAAGGCAATGAAGACCAAAAACAGCCCAATCAGCCCAAGACCAGCGAAGAGAGGGTTCAGCAAACAAAGGAAAAGAGCAATGAATGGAGCTAATGGGGCGCGTGTAGCTGCTAAAGTTGGGAATTCAAGAGAAAAGGGAAAAGAGGAGTTTGTTAGGAGAAGTAACACGTGGATGGCTCTGAATGGGGAAGTCAGTGTGGAGAGTGGAGAGTTAGTTATAAGGGAGAATGAAGGAGAGGGAGAGGCTGATGAAAAGAAGAAGTGTTTTCTGAATAAACTTGTGATACATTACTTAAAAGATCCAGTAGGTACAATTTATATTGAGAACAAAGAACAATACTAATAAATAAGAACAAAAAACTAAGAGGCATACAAAAAACTAAGAGGCATATTTACAATAACAAGAAAGCCTAATAAATAAAGGAACAGATAACAAGAAAGAAATAAATATATTCTAGAATATTCTACACTCCCCCTCAAGTTGGGAGATATATATTGATCATTCCCAACTTGCTGATCAAATCCTCAAATGTCGGCTTAAGTAATCCTTTGGTGAGAATATCTGCCGTTTGTTCCTTGGTAGGTATATATGATAAGCATACACTACCGTCTTCTAATTTTTCTTTAATAAAGTGACGATCGACTTCCACATGTTTTGTTCTGTCATGATGGACAGGATTTTGAGCAATGCTGATAGCAGCTTTATTATCACAATATAATCTGATAGGTAGGGAGTAAGAGATCTTCCAGAAGTCTTCTTAACCAAATTCCTTCGCAACTACTTCTTGCAACAACAGTTTGTTTCTTACTTCTCCAGGTCACAAGGTTTCCCCAGACATAAGTACAATATCCTGAAGTAGATCTTCGGTCCACTGCAGAATCAGCCCAGTCTGCATCTGTATAAATTTCAACCATCCTTTTGTTCCCTTTTTTAAAGAGAATTCCTCGACCAGGGGTGTTTTTGAGGTACTTGAGAATTCTATAAACAGCACTAAGGTGTTTTTCCTTAGGAGAATGCATGAATTGGCTAACCATGCTCACAGCGAAAGCAATATCAGGACGAGTGTGAGACAAATAGATTAATTTTCCCACCAGTCTCTGGTATTGCTCCTTATCGACATCTTCCCCGTCCTCAACTCCCATTTTGATATTAGCTTCAATTGGAGTCTCTGCTGGCTTGCACCCAAGCATACCTGTTTCTTGCAACAAATCTAGAATGTATTTTTTCTGAGTCAAGGAAACTCCTTTCTTACTTCGAGCAACTTCCATGCCAAGGAAGTACTTGAGAGATCCAAGATCTTTTAGTTCAAACTGGTCAGCTAAACATTTTTTTAAAGAGGCTATCTCCTCGGTATCATTACCAGTGACAATTATATCATCAACATAGACAATGAGGATAACAATTCTTCCTTTATCAGAGTGTTTAAAGAATAAAGTATGATCAGTCTGAGCTTGGGTGAACCCTTTTCCCTTAACAGCCTGAGTAAATTTCCCAAACCATTCTCTGGGAGATTGTTTAAGTCCATAGAGAGACTTCTGCAACTTGCACACAGATCCATCCCCTTTTTCAAAACCAGGAGGTGGATCCATGTAAACTTCCTCATGTAGATCACCATTCAAGAAGGCATTTTTGACATCTAACTGTTGCAATGGCCAATCAAGGTTGGCGGCAAGAGATAGCAGAAGGCGGATAGTGTTAAGCTTGGCAACAGGAGCAAATGTCTCCTGATAATCTATCCCATGAGTCTGAGTAAATCCCTTAGCAACTAATCTGGCCTTATACCTATTGATGCTGTTGTCTGCATTAAATTTTATTGTGAACACCCGCTTGCAACCAACAGTTTTCTTTCCTTTAGGTAATGTCACAAAATCCCATGTTTCATTTTTTATAAGTGCATCCATTTCTTCTAATACGGCGTTCCTCCATTTTGGGTCATCAAGTGCTTCTTGGATATTTTTGGGTATCCTGGTACTATCTAACATAGTATTGAAAGCACGAAGATAACTTCTCATATGAGATATAATGGGAAATAGGATGAGCAGTGCAAGATCTAGTACCTTTCCGAAGAGCAATGGGCATATCAATGTTGGCTGTACTAGAGCATTCAAGTGGGTTGCTAGAGCAAGGACTCGAGTCAGGATCCTGGCAGTCTAGAGTCTCTTGATGTATTTTGCGCCTGCTGTAGAATTTTCCCCATTTACCAGGAGGATCACAAGTACCGGGAGGATCATTAGACTCAGGTATAGTTGCTCCCCCTATTTCCTTCCCAATAACTCCCCCTGTTTCCAAAGGCCAAGGTAAGACAACAGCTTCATTTGGTTTCCCAGGCTTATCTTCATCCATACCAGTAGACTCCTCCTGAAGAGAAGTCGGGGAAAAAAAGGATTGTGTCTCATAAAAGGTAACATCCATGGAAACAAAGACCTTACGGAGAGAAGGTGAATAACACTTATAGCCTTTTTGATTAGAGGAATATCCTATGAAGACACATCTAATAGATTTAGGGTCAAATTTGGACCTTTGATGTGGAGGAATGTGAACAAAGACCACAGAGCCAAATATTTTGGGAGGAAGAGAAGAAAAAGCACAAAAAGAAGGAAAAGATTTAGTAAGACAAGATAAAGGAGAATGAAAATTTAGTACCCGAGAAGGCATCCGATTAATGAGATAAGAAGCTGTCAAGATGGCTTCCCCCCATAGATATTTAGGGACATGCATCGTGAATAAGAGAGCTCGAGCAACTTCAATTAGATGTCTATTTTTCCTTTCAGCCACCCCATTTTGTTGAGGGGTATTAGGACAAGAACTTTGATGAATAATTCCATGTTGGTTTAGGTAATCTCCAAGAACAGAATTAAAAAATTCTGTGCCATTGTCTGTTCGCAGAACTTTGATAGGAGTCTGAAATTGAGTTTGAATCATAGCATGAAAGTTTCTAAAAGTGGATGCAGCATCAGACTTGTCTTTTAAGAGATATACCCAACATACCCTAGAATGATCATCAATGAAAGTAATAAACTAACGAGCACCCGAAACATTTTTTTTACGAGCAGGTCCCCAAATATCAATATGAATTAATGTAAAGGGAGAAGATTCATGATATTTCTTGGGAGAATAAGTGACACGAGAATGCTTTGCAAGTTGACAAAAATCACAAAGAAAGGAACTTGGCTTTTTATTGATAAATAAGTTAGGGAATAACTTCTGAAGATAAACAAAATTTGGGTGCCCTAACCTACGATGCCATAACAAAACATCATTACAATCATCTGATAAACATAGAGTGTGGTTTGAAAAAATCCTCCTTTCACAAAGATCCTCCTCCAAATAGTAGAGCCATTCTTCTTCTCTAGCACTGCCAATCATCATTCCCGAGTCCTGCTCCTGAAAGATACAGTATTTGCAGAAAACTTAGCAACACAATGCAACTCAGTAGTAAGTTTACTAATAGAGATGAGGTTACAAGTAAGGGAGGGAACATGAAGGACAAAATTCAAAATAATATGCTCAGAAAGTTTAATGGATCCCTTGCCCGCAATAGTGGAGAAATTTCCATGAGCTGTTCTTATTCGTGACGGGTGATAGTAAGGGATATAGGAAGAAAATAAGGTTGCATTACCTGTCATGTGATCAGAGGCTCCTGAATCAAGGATCCAACGATTACTACGTTCAACATGGAATGCCATACCTTTTTGAGCAACATGACTAGTTGCCTCAGCAGGTTGAGACATCAATTTCTGAAATTGCTCATACTGAGCCTTAGAGAGGAAAAAACCATCGGAATTTGAAGGGACATGGGACCCTTCTCCCTTATCTTCAGAAGATACTTGATTAGCACGATTCTTGTTCTGTCCTTTTGGTTTCCAGTTTGGTGGTTTGCCATGAATTTCCCAACATTTTTCACGGGTGTGACCACCCTTATTACAATGAGAACACCAACGGTCAGAACGTTTTAAATCCCCAGAAGGACGAGCAGTATTCTTTGCTATAAGGGCAGACCCATCAGAAGACTTAGAATCCTTATCACCCAACATTACCTTTCGACGAAGCTCCTCCCTTCGTACCTCAGAAAAGGCAGTGGCAATGGAAGGTAATGGTTTTTGCCCCAAAATTCTTCCACGAACATCATCCAGATCAGAATTGAGGCCAGCAAGAAAATCATAGAGACGCCTTTTCTCTATATAATTTTTAAATATTGCATTAGCATCTAAACCTTGAAGGTCTGCTTTATCATAAAGATCCAACTCTTGCCACAATGTTTTTAAAGCAAGGAAGTACTCAGTAACAGTCATCCCCCCTTGGCGTAAATCTTTCACCTTGGTGTTCAATTCAAAAGCCTGAGAGGCATTGCCTAGATCAGAGTAGTATTCTTTAACAGCTTCCCAAATTTCTTGAGCCGTATCAAGGAATAAATAAGTTTGACTGATATCTGGTTCCATAGAATTGGTCAGCCATGTCATGACCAAAGCATTTTCAGTCACCCAAGCATCATAGCCAGGTTCATGTTGTGCTGGTTGAATCTTTTTTCCATCCAGATACCCCATCTTCCCTTTAGCCTGGATGAACAACTTAACAGATTGACACCATTGCACATAGTTCCTACCATTTAAACGGTGATTGGTGATCTGCATTGCTGGGTTGTCTCCAGAAAACGAAGAAATGGGAAGGGGTGAGGTTTCGGTCGAAATTCCATATGAACTTTCAACATTTTCAGTGTCCATGGCTTCCTAACAACAATACCCAGAAAAAAAGTTCCTCCAAATATGGTTTTGACCCTCAAAACATGAAGAGGGAAGGCAGACGATCATAACGAGGTATGACTCGCCGGAAAAAAGTGGCAGGATGGCGGCGCGTGGACCACACGCGCCGGCGAGGCTGAAGGACGGTGGCGGCGCGTGGCAGCGTTTCCGGCGACGGGTCTTTTGTTGGCTGGCTCGGAATTTCGTTCTGGATCTAGTGGTGGCCTTGGTTTTGTAGTTGGAGGTGTGTAGGTGAGGGTTCTGACTTTGGCAGAAGCAAAAATACGAAAAAAGAATGGAAGGAAGGCATAAAAGGAAATTAGAACGGGGAAGAGACTGGATTATAACCAGCTCTTGATACCATGATGAAAAGAAGAAGTGTTTTCTAAATAAACTTGTGATACATTACTTGAAAGATCCAGTAGGTACAATTTATATTGAGAACAAAGAACAATACTAATAAATAAGAACAAAAAACTAAGAGGCATACAAAAAACTAAGAGGCATATTTACAATAACAAGAAAGCCTAATAAATAAAGGAACAAATAACAAGAAAGAAATAAATATATTCTAGAATATTCTACAGAGGCATCGGAGAATATGAGAATAGTGGAGTTGGGAAGGAGAGCTCAATGAGGTGGTGGATTGCCTTGTTGAGAGGTTTATGATTACTGTTCCGTTCTTATAGTGTCATTAATATTTCAAGTTGATGCAGTGTCCTGTTGTAGTGTCTCCGGTGGTGAATTAGTGTAGCTGGAAATCTGTAATCCAGTTGACGAGTTTATGTTATTGTGTTGTTAATTTCCATTAACGTGACGTTGTAAGGAGTATCTCCCTGAACTCATTATATCAATAGATGTATTGCTGGGTACCATCAATGATTGTCTTTTTAATAGATTATACCATCAATGGTAAATGACTTGATTGCAATTGTCTCATTTACCATTCGTGGATATTATTAGAAGCATAATGAAGTCAAATTCTCTTTTTCCTTTTTGCCCTAATTTATGAACTTTACAAGGTGTCTTATTAACTCTTTTTTTATGTCAAAGGTCGTAAGTATTACTATAATACAAGAAGTCATGTATCACAATGGGAGCGTCCTAATTCAGCTCAGGAAGTCGTGTCAGATTACTCAGAGTTGTCGGCTGTTGGTGGGGATGACCAATCATCTAGTTTGCAGAGGTGCATGGGCTGTGGCGGGTGGGGTGTAGGCCTTGTGCAAACATGGGGTTACTGCAATCACTGCACAAGGTAGAGAGTGGTGACTCTTGCTTACTTAGGACTTAATTTGGACATCATTTTCAGTTTTTATTGTAAATGCATTGACACAAAAATTAATGTTAAAAGATTTTTTTTCTCCATAAATGGCTAAGTATATCACCTGCACCCTAATATTTTTGTTTTCTCACCATTAGCTACAAATGTTTATCTCTAATATTTCTTTTGGTTTTTATCTGTTTCCAAAAATGAACAAATGCAGAGTTCTGAATCTTCCACAATGTCAGTATTTGTCCTCAAGTTTGAATAATCAGGAAAACAGTGCTGCACGTCCCCATGAGAGCTCTGATAAAAATGCTAGCAAACAGAGGTAAGTTTCCTTCTACGTGCAGTACTGTTAAATTGATACCAAAATAATATTACTGTTCATTGACTGTTTTCTAACTAATTTTATTGATGCTATCCTTGGGGCATGATCTCTATAACAATTAAATTTCAACTGTAACTATCCATCATTAGAACTTTTCTTTTTGTACATTGTACTATCATGAAAATTCTATTATCTGCTTGTGATAAAAATCTCGTATTACATTACAAGTATACTTTTCTTTTAGGTTCTCTTCCATACTGAGAAATTACTGTGTAGAGTTCAATAGGGAAAGGTGCATTCTGTGGAGAACGATGACGAAAATTAAAGAGATGAGATGTCAATTGAACTTCCAAAAAGAAAACGAACATTGTTGGGACGTGGTATCTAGCATTTTTTTTTTCTACGCCATAAAATTGGACTGCAATTACAGTACATCTCTGTAAAACTGAATTATTGGTTGAATCAATTGGCACGCCAGAAATGGTGAAAAATTAAGATCTTTTATGCTTTAGCTTTAGCTTTGGATTTTGTGTAAGATTTATTGGCAAACAGATCTCGAGTTATGAGATTTTTCCTTTATTTGCCAAAAGCCATAAAGGACATATTGATCCCGTTTTGTCTCTCCAGGTCCAGTTGGAAACCTCCATTCGATAATAAAAGTAAAAAAGGGGGCAAGAAACGCGCAAATGCAGAGGACGATGAGTTGGATCCCATGGACCCAAGCTCCTATTCGGATGCTCCTCGTGGTGGCTGGTATGTGTGTATTTGAACTGATAATGAATTGCTTATAGTGATAAACTTGGTTTTTTAATAGAAAAGCCTGATCAGTAAAAATGAATTTATGTTTTATTTCAGGGTCGTGGGTCTGAAAGGTGTGCAGCCACGAGCAGCTGACACAACAGCAACAGTAAGTACTTTCTTTTTTCTTTTTATTTTTTCTCTCATTTCAGAAGTTATTGGTTCCTATCTTCTCCTTAGTTGCTTTTCTTATTGGTGTATTTGATCTTTATGTTTTTTTAATGCGCTTTTAACCAAAAGAATTCCTTCAATCTGGTATCCATGGATGCCATAAGCCCATATAACACACTGAAAAGAATTTTGTAATTAACTGAAGATGTCCACAAATAGGTTGGTGTGTAAATAATCACGAAGTTGGCCAAACTACTGTGAGAATGAAAGATTATGGGTAGAATTGGTGGACATTGAGTTCCATTTAGTTAGCCTCTAGTGACTAGTGTTGCTGGCATCAAGCGCCATTGGCTAGCAATGATGCCTGTCATGCAGAAACAGAGGAAATGCATAGTGAAATATGCCTGTCATAACCAATCTTCCTCAGGGGCTCAACATGACTTACAAATTATCTTTCTTGATCAATTTCAGGGTCCTCTCTTTCAACAGCGACCATATCCATCACCTGGAGCAGTTTTACGAAAAAATGCTGAAATTGCTTCTCAGAAAAAGAAATCAAATCCAAATTTTACTCCCATATCCAAGAGGGGTGATGGGAGTGATGGGCTTGGTGATGCAGACTAGGATCGTCTTATCAACATAATCATGTTCACCTTTGTCGTGCTGTTTGTGCCAAATGGATGAAATGTATCAGATGCATGTTACTCTATTGTCTGAGTTAACTAAGGATGCATTTCGTTGGAAAAACCAGCATGCTGTTGTGCAATAATATTATGAGGCTTTTACTGCAAATAGTGGGAAATTGGCATCACATCAATAACCAAACGACTGGGAAGAAGCTGTGTTTATACTTACATAATTGGCGGTGATATATTTGAAGCATTCTGACAGGTGATGGTAAACCTTGCGCTCAGCATGGTAGCGTTCATGAGCAGAAACTGCAAAACCATATGATTTTCTCTTGATTTAAAAGTTCTAGAGAACCTGAAGATTGGGGAAAAAAAGGAAATTATGTGCCTTCCATCATTTTCTGTGCCTTTTGCTTTTTGGTTCATCTGAGTTTCCCACCTAGTCATGTTATGTCTTAAATAATTTTATTATGGTATTGTGGTTTTATCATGGATATATAATCCTAGTCTTTTTTTGCCTTGAAATACCTGTACACCCTATTTCCTCGTTAGAATTTGGAGCATTTGGTTCAGGGTTTCAGATATTTCATGTTTTGTTTTATTTGTAAAAAAAGAAAAAGTAAAATAAGTTGTTATGTATCTGTTATTTCAGGAATATAGATGGTTCTGCCTAATTAACAGCGTTTACTTAAGTGTATCAGTGGGTTAGGAACTACAAATATGAGACATAGTTAATGGTTGGGATTTTTTATCCGGGCGGCAAAATGGGTTGGTCGACTCTGTCTCATTAACCAGCCTGGTTTTATTACTATTTGGTGGGTCAATTTGTTTAAATAATAATAATAAAAAAAATCGTATCAATTTTATCTCATATTTCCATTCATATATATTACTAACATTAATACGAAAGCAACTTGTCGTTATAATTCAAATTTGAATATAGATAGAGGTGACAAAATAGGTTTGAGTCATCGAGTGAGTCCATTTGATCTGCTTACTTTATTTTGATGGGTTGGATTGAATATTCAAACCTGCCAATTCATCCCGACCCAACCCAACCCAACATATTATGTATTAATGCAAGTTAAAATGGGTTAGCCTGTGACCCAACCCAACATATTATGTATTAATGCAAGTTAAAATGGGTTAGCCTGTGGGTCAAGTGGATCATACCGTTGGTCAATTTTATTTTATTTTTAGTTTATATGTTTCATTTGCATTCCTAAGGTTTTTTTTTTGTAATATCCAAATTTTTTGTCTCAACTCTTCTTACAAAAAATGGAGGAAAATAAGGAAGGATTCCAAGTTTTAACCAAAATATAGTTGTTACCAACTGTTAGAAAACTTACTGGCCAGTAATGATTCAAATCCTTTTTGTGAGAGATTCAAATTCGTTTCGTAAGAATTTGAACCCATTCACCTTATAAGGAAGGGTAGATTCCAAACCCTTCTTTGTAGAAGCCAATTACCCAAATAACATGCTTTTGATTCCAATTCTTAAACATATGTTCTTGACTTGGAAAAAAATATTTCAAAGTTCTAAATCTTATTAAGAATATTTTCTTTGGGATTTTCAAATTTTTTTAAGAATATAAAATCTACATATCATAAGATTTGAAAAACATGTTTCTTTTAGCTCATTCATTCAATTTTGATCAACTACCCTTATATTCTTGTCTAAGTCATATAAAGGTTCTTGGATTTAGATTCGTCCAATGTAGCTTAAATGTTGATCTCCTTTAAGATTTGTTGTAACATCATAAAAAAATTATAAAAAATAAGAAAATAATAATATAACTATAGAAAAAAATGTGTGGGGGGATAAAGTGGGATCACCACCTCCAAGTAAAAAAAAATATTATTTTAATAAAATAATATTACTATATTATATATTAAAAAAGAACACAAACCAATCTATAAAAAATCCCTTAAGAGGGAAGGAACCTTACGACAAAGAAAAAGAAAAAGAGAGGGAGAAAGAAATAAAGAAAGAGAGATCGAAGGAAAAAGCAAGGGAAAGATAATATTGGAAGTGAACTCCATTCTTATAGTTTTCTTTTTTTTAATCTATTTCTATATTTAAACTTATATGTCTTTTATTTTGGGAAACACCATTTTTCAAAAGATTTGGATGCATGATTACCATGACAAATCATTTTCTTATTGATTTTTCTACACTTTGGTTTTATGGATTTGGTGGATCTACTCATATTGATTATGAAAATGGTATTGGATCAAGACTATGAAATTTTTGATTTGTTAATTGTATTTATATTCCTTTGATACCAAATGAATATTTAAAGAATATGTAAGTTTTTAACTGAAAATTCTGATGTGAACTGACCCAAGAAAGTTGGGGATCAGAGGTAAATTCTTGGACCTTGGGGGATTTTCCCCTTTGTTGTTCCATCATACCTTGTGAGAAGATGGGTTGTATGAGATGATATGCATTGGTTGTTTAAATTGAGTGTTATGGCTGAAAATGATTATATTTATATATGATATGTATGACTGCATGATTGGAGAGATTCTCAGGTCAGTAGAATAAATATTGACTTCCCTTGGAGCCAGAGTTATGTGGAGCAAACTCATTGTGGTCAACACCTAAGAGGAGGAGCTTGTTGGGACTTCTCTTGGAAGTGCCATATAAGCTGCATTCCTATATGTTGGTGAGAGGCCAATGAAATGGCTCGTGTGTTGAGTATGGATATACATACTGATTATTATAAGATTTTGATGCATAATGCTATTTTAATGTCTGCATATAACAAAACATACATCAATTACAAATACTTTTTCTTAATTGGTACACTTTCTCTTTGTGGTATTCCACCTATCATGAAAGTGAGCTCATGGGTGGAGAAGTCTCCAATGACTCATAGTTTATTGAGATTGTATCTTACCCGTGTGAGTATTATATTTTAGGTACACTAGTGGTGGAGATGAGATTTCCCGTGGCAAGAAGTCAGAGTAGAGATCTATGTTATTTATATTTTGATTTTTGACCCTTTTGACATAGGAACATGATAGGACTATAATTTTGATGTATTTTGAACTCATGTGTTTTGTGAAATGTAAGATTTGGTCATGTGTGTGTGTAATCCCTAACACTATGGCATGAGATTATGTTAATTTGCTGATATGTATGTCATGAGATATGCTATAATACGCTGATGGCTTGAAACCTAATAGATATCCATGGAGTATTGGTCATTTGAAATGATGTAATGGCTAGATGCCAAGATTATTATGTGCATGTATATATGGATATTGCAAATAACGTATATTGGATTAAAATGGTTAAGTTTGTGTATAATTGAGGCTGATTATGCATGAATATGAGTTGTATAACCTCTATGTGGTGCTTTGCACACTTGGAGAAGTTCTGGGGACCAATTTGCAACAAGGAAGCTGTTGTTTTTGGCCTCCAAAGATTGCTCACTACAACGAGCAGTCTAGCGATCAGAACAGGGGAGAGAATTGACTCTCGGGACTTTTACTCAATGACTTGCTCGCTTCAACGAGCAAATACAAAATCTGCCCCTCCTCTCATTGACTTGCTCGCTATAGCGAGCAACTCAGCAAGATGTTGGCCTGCTCTACAACGAGCAGTGGTCTGGTAGTACCTTCACATAGCGCAATCAAACCTGCATATCATGAGCTAGAGAGCTCCGAAGTGGGTGAAGTTTAAAATCGTGTAAAGATAATTCAATGGCTTTTAATCCTAAAAAAGAAAATTAACCATATCTGATAAAGGGAATAATTGACGAAGGAATTAGATACAAATGACAATGAATAACTTAATATTGTTAAAGAAAAATTTTATTCGCATTTTCGTTGTATTACTTAAATAAGCTAGCTGAGCTTAATGTCATATTTGATGCTAATACACCGGGAGCACATGACAATGAGCTAAATTGTTTAAGATTGGGTGATAGAGTACCTATATTGTAATGTAATCATGGTTGACTAAACTTTGTTTTGTTATTTTTATATTAATCATTTAATAAAGTATTTCATTATTAATCTTGTTTACTTACTGAGAGAGAGTTACAAGTGTTTTAGGGTTTGGACTATAGGAATATAGGTGAACCCAGAACCTTATTAAACAATATGAATTAATTTGGTTAAGTTATGGGTACAGGGATGGTTCACACCACATAGTCATAAGGAACTTGAACTTAATGAATTCAATAATTAGTTTTGCATAGGGATATGTGATTTGATTGTTGGGTATATATGTAACGTTGGTGGAAGCCCCTACATACAAGTATGTGTTCTGGTAATTACTGATGGAGGAAAGCTATAGCATTGTTCCAGAATTTTGGTGAAATTATAATATTGGGGAAAATTTATCTCAATCTACCTTTTAATACTTGAAACTTAGTCTTTTTGGTGCATTATTATAATTAGTCAATAATCTTACTTGTTTTATTCATTAGTCAGTAATCTAATTAATTTAGATTTTTGTTAGTCCTTAAATACTTTTATAACGACTCTTATTGCTTTACTTAGGTCACAACTTTATTATTTTCTACATGGGAACGATATTTGGACTCACATATCCTATATTACTTGTTGACAATGTGCACTAGCGTTAAGGTGTGATTGATAGAAGATTTACACAATTGCACCTCAACTAAGTTTGAATATGGACTAAAACTTGAACTTAAAAGCATGGTAATAAGACATCAAATAAGAAACTCTTCATCATTAATAAACAAGTTCGAAGACATTGAGGTAAGTAGGATGGAGCTAAGAAGGTAAATGGAGAAGCTTAAATTGGCAAATCAGAAAAAAGAACAATAAAAATAACAAAGGGAAAATTCCATGATCACAAAACTCGGGGAACAACCTTGTTAGAAATAAACGGAGAGGAAATGTAAGTTGGATAAATCCTCAGATTTCGGTGTGTCCAAAGTGCAGGAAAAATCATGTTAGAGAGTGTTTAGCAGGGCGAGGCGTGTGTTATATGTGTGGGAAATTAGGACACGTGATGAGGCAGTGCCCTCAAAATCAAGGAAATAGTTTATCCAACCAACCTTCAGCAAAAGAGTTTTTACCCTTAGTGGCCGGGAAGCGGCTCAAGCTCCAAATTTGGTTCAAGGTACGATTCTAATACAAGATTCTCTTATAACTGTACTTTATGATTCTTGGGCTACCTATTCTTTCATCTCCCTATCTTCTACTCATAAATTAAAGTTACCAATTCCTACTGGAGAAAAATTAACCACATCCCAAGTCTGTAAGAATTGTCCTCTTCAAATCAAAGGAAAGTTATTTGATATAGATTTAGTATATTTGCCTTTGATTAACATAGATGTGGTTCTTGGCATGAATTGTTTATTAGCCAATTGTATGGTCAATGATTGTTATAATAAAAATATAATTTTTAGAAAAGAACTAGAACTTTCCAATTAATCCTTGTTTTTGTGAACCTCTCAACTTTGAAAGAGTATGTTAGAAGGATCATAATGATATATTCTCTTTAATCTTTCATAAACAAAGGACAAACCTGATTTAACTAGTAATCTTGTGGTCTCTAAATACTTAGAGGTTTTTCAGATGTTAATCCAAGTTTACCCCTAAAAGGAGATATTGAATTTTTCATTAATTTAATACCTGGAGTAGGTCCAATTTCCATTGCACCCTATAGGATGTTACCCTTAGAGCTTGTTGAATTAAAGAAATAAATAGAGGAACTACAATCAAAGTAGTCAATCAGACTAAGTGTGTCACTCTAGGGAGCATTGGTGCTCTTTGTCAAGAAAAAGGAATATAGGCAACTGCACAAAGTTACCATTAAAAATAATTAGCATTTGCCTAGAATTGAAGATACTCATAAATGGTTCTTCCTCCATTCTTAATACTCAGTTACCTAGCTCATATCTTCCTAGCTTTGGATATTGTAAGCCCATTAAAATACTTATGTATTTTCTCCCAAACCTACCACGAATGAACAAGACCCGACACTTTATTCACGATGGATTCTGATAGAGAGGTCATAAGCCATGAAAGAAGTGTCTGATCTTGGGTTTCACACTCAATGTAAGTTGGTTTGACTTGATCTTCCTCGGTGACGTATAGTGTGGTATTTGTAGGTTGATCAGGTAACGTTAGAGCTGGTGTAACTTCTACTAGTTTTTTCGGATGACAAAGTTACTTTTGATGAGTTTCACTGTTTCGTGAGGGGAAATGATCCTATATTTGAATTTAGTGGAAGCCATTTGGTAGGAAAATATTTGGTTCATGCCCATAATGAGAGCTCTGATATTGTAAAAGAGAAAATATAGGTAAAAGAATGAGAGATGAGAGAAAAAATATATTCTTAATTATATTTCTAACTTGATGAGAAGTGAGACACTTTACAATGCATCAATTGAGTTGTAACGGAACAACTGAACAAGAAAAGAAGAATTCTAAAATATATACCCCTCATCCTATTCTAATAGATAAAATTTTATAAAGAATTAAATTACCATTATATTCCTAATAATATTCTTAAAACAAGTTTTTGTTCATCTAATTTTTAACCATTAAAATTATTTTATAAAGAAAATGTGTATCATGTAGCAATGTTTTAAAATTTGAAACAATAAACCCCCCAAGGGAAGCTCAGTTGGCAATTGAGTACCCAAGGGTTTGCTTTGGTTAAGAGTTCAAACATTAGCCAAAACAAATTCTTGAAATTCTTTGGGAGTCAGAGGAAAAACCACCTCCCTCTCTTAGGGGGATTAATCTCACCCTTCCTCCGATGACAGTGATTTAATGCAATGAAGAGCTAGCCTTAGCGGCTACACTCTGAAAACAAGATAGCTGGATGAGGTTGTTAGTATATGGGTGTCCTAGAGATAATCTTTTGATTAAATAAAGGACACTAGATGTAGAACTTTGTTTGTCGCAAATGAATAAAAGCACTCTTTATCTAGTTTCATATTATGTCTCGATATTATTGTTGAAAGTAAACTGGTCTTTGAAGGCCGATGCATGTAAGGTGTAAAACAAAAATTTTTACTGCGGAACATACATGCACACATAGGCTCATGCTTTAAGACAGCATGATGTTACCTTGTTTTTGGCCTGATCAGTCAGGGAGATCAGATGTCAGGCTTGAAGGGTTCAAACCCTCTAATGGTGATCCATACCACCGTTCGTCAATGATGCAAGAACCCTTTCTTGAAAGCCACCTGATGAACACCACAGTGAGGCTTGCTATGCGCACAAGTGGTGAAGGTGGAGGCTAGGTATTCTGTTTGGAAAGGTGTAGTGAGCTACCCTACAGAATGGTGCATAGATGGAGGAGAGTTGGCTAGGTTTTCACAAAACCCTAAGGTGAGGAACAAGTCATGTTATATACGCACACTTGGAGAGGAGGAGGGATTTAAATCATTCAAAATGAAAAACAAACTTTCAAATTGCTTTGAAATTTGCGCATAGAACAGTGAGATAAGGTGGAGCTGTTGCAAAACTAACTTTGCCAACAACCTCCAATATTATCCACATGAAATTAAGTTCAAAATAATTTAAACTTAAATTCATAAACTATCATATAGTATATACTTCTCATGCGCATAATTCAGCCCTAGAAGGGGTCCAAATATATTGAGTAGTTGCATTCAAAATTTGAATCAACTCACCCACTGATTCCCTCAACCACTAAATCTGAATGGAGGTTTGTTTTAAGTGATAAGATGACATTCTTATCACCTAAAACTTGCGCACCAAACAACCAAGGAAGTGCCTCCAAAGATGCTTCTTGATCCAACGAATATGCTCCAATAAGATCTTGTCTTATCCTTTTGTTATGAAACAACTTTTCAAAACCAATTCAAATTCGAATTCAAACACTTGAATTCAAACGTTCAAACATTCAAATTCAAAATTCAAATTTCAAAATTCAAATCCAAATTCAAATTTCAAAATTCAAATTTCAAATTTCAAATTTCCAATTCAAAATTCGAATTTCGAAATTCAAATTCTAAATTCAAATTTCAAAATTCAAATTTCAAATTCAAAATTCGAAATTCAAATATTTGATTATTAATTTAACTAATTAAATTAATTAGTAATGGCTTGGACTATCCAAGCCCATTACTAAACTCCATGCACCACCCACCCATTTAGGTGGGCTTCAAAACAGCTTCTTGGGCTAATAACCATTATTAGGCCCAATACCTTTAAAGCTAGTCCATCATGACTACAAGGTGTTAGTGTGTGACCCATTAGGTCCAACTTAGCTTCTGACATAACTCGGCTTGGGCCCAACAAGCCCACAACCCAATTAATGACAACACAGAGCACTAGCAATGCTTTGTTGCCCCAGAACTAGTCAGATTAATGACTTGATCAACCTATTGCACATATTTGGTTACCGTATGTATTTCCCTTCGTCTCGGTTATCTTCCCATTAACCTAGGGTAAGGAAATGTATCAACCCCTGCGGTTTAGGGCAAGCTTTATTCGAAATAGGGAATCTTCAATTTACTGACTCTAAAGGCAGATCATCTCATGATCTCTTTTACTATGCATAGATTCCCGAGTCCCTGTAAATGTCATCCCGATTTCTCCGGTTTACAGATAACCTAATCTCTCACAGAGATTTGACGAATTCCTTCAGCTTATTACCCTAGCCCTGTGCCCTTTAAGGACACGCCCAACAGTATACCTATGAGTCTCCATGTTTCAGGCAGACGAGGTATACAATCAAAACATGCCTTCAAGAACACAGTCTAGGTAATAACTTATGGTCTAAGGAAAGACATACCCAAACATAAAGAGATTACTCTAATGACACTATCTGTGAGATTTCCTCATAGAGTCTCTTTTTGGGTCTGTTCAGTGCGAGCTATACTCTTATAGGTCCACCCACGACTTTAGCTAAGATATCTCCATATCTGCAGCTCATGAGGTCTTTACCTTGTATCCATATACAAGTAGATAAGTCGTACTAGTCTTTACTCGAGATCACTGATCCCCAAACTCAGTGTCTCTAGACTAGGAACATATAATTAGGAATAGACATGCAATATCCTTGAATCCTCATGATCGTGATCTCATCACAGATACTCAAGAGATACCTGTTCTATTCCAAGGGGTTTATCCAGTTCGTTCATATAATATTAACAGTAATATCGAGACACAATATGAAACTGAATAAATAGTGCTTTCATTTATTTGCGACAAACAAAGTTCTACATCTAGTGTCCTTTATTTAATCAAAAGATTGTCTCTAGGACACCCATATGCTAACAAGCTCCCACTTGGCCTAGAGCCAATCAGACCTAAGTCGTATGCCCAAAGCCTCATAATGACTATCATGTTTTCTCTGAGAAACATCCTTTGTCAGAGAATCGGCCAGGTTATCGTCTGTGGGAACATAATCCATTTTTACATCATTCCTATCAATGATTTCTCTAATCAAATGATATCTGCGGAGCACGTGTTTAGATCTTTGATGAGACCTAGGTTCCTTTGACTGCGCAATGGCTCCTGTGTTGTCGCAAAGCAACTGTATGGGCTCATCCACGCTTGGAACCACCCTTAGTTCATTTACGAACTTCTTGATCCACACTGCCTCCTTATCTGCTTCTGAAGCAGCTATGTATTCAGCCTCTGTCGTTGAATCTGCTGTTGTCTCCTGCTTGGAACTTTTCCAAGACACTGCCCCACCATTTAAGGTGAATACGAATCCTGACTGTGACTTGCAGTCATCTTTGTCACTCTGAAAGCTGGCATCAGTGAACCCTTTCACTGTTAACTCATTAACCCCACCATAGACCAGAAACGCATCCTTAGTTCTTCTTAAGTATTTAAGGATGGTTTTGACTGCCGTCCAGTGACCCTCTCCAGGGTCTGACTGGTATCTGCTCGTAATGCTTAAAGCATATGAGACATCTGGTCTCGTACATATCATGGTATACATGATGGATCCAATAGCCGAAGCGTATGGAATTCCACTTATGCGATCCTTCTCAGGCTGTGACTTAGGACACATAGCCCTTGATAGGTGTACCCTATGACTGACAGGAAGAAAACCCCTTTTCGACCCTTCCATGCTAAATCTCTTTAGCATCTTGTCAACGTAAGTGGATTGAGATAAACCCAGCAGCCTCTTGGATCTATCTCTATAGATCTTTATACCAAGTATAAAGGCTGCCTCTCCCAAATCCTTCATGGTAAAGTTTTCTGAAAGCCACTATTTCGTTATTTTTAATGTGGGGATGTCATTTCCTATTAGCAATATGTCATCTACATAAAGCACTAGGAAGACGACATTACTCCCACTAACCTTTCTGTAAACACAAGGTTCATCCTCGTTCTTGATAAAACCATTACTGTTAACGACTTCATCAAAACGTATATTCCAACTCCTTGATGCTTGCTTTAGCCCATATATTGACCTTTGTAGTTTGTATACCATATGCTCTTGATCTTTGTTTTCAAAGCCTTCAGGTTGTGTCATGTACATTTCCTCCTTCAAGAACCCATTCAAGAAGGCGATCTTGACATCCATTTGCCCAATTTCATAGTCGTGGTATGCTGCTATTGCAAGCATGATCCTAATAGATTTGATCATGGCAACTGGTGAGAAAGTTTCATCATAGTCAACTCCTTGTCTTTGACGATACCCTTTCGCCACCAACCTAGCTTTGTAGGTCTGAACGTTGCCATCTGCATCAGTCTTTCTTTTAAAGACCCATTTATTACCGATAGGAACTATTCCTTGCGGTTTAGGAACCAAGGTCCATACCTTGTTCTGATACATCGAATCCATTTCAGATTCCATGGCTTCAAGCCATCTTGAGGAGTCAACATCTTTGACCGCCTCCTCGTAGTTACTTGGCTCATCATCCTCAACAGTTTGCTGATTCTCAATCACAAACCTGTACCTTTCAGGTGGATGGATGACCCTCGTAGATCTACAGAGTTGTGTGTTTACTTCTCCTTTGGAGAACGTCGCCTGCGGAGCAGACTCGGGTTCCTCAATCTGTTCTTGTGGATCTTGCACTTCTTCAAGATCAATCTTACTCCCACTGCCTCCTTGAGAGATCAAATCCTTCTCAAGGAACTCAGCATTCTTTGACGCAAACACTTTGTGTTCTTCCATGGAGTAGAAGTAGTATCCCTTAGTACCTTTAGGATACCCCACAAATAGACATTTAGTACTCTTAGCACTAAGCTTGTCTGATGTCAACGCTTTGACATAAGCTGGCGATCCCCATACCCTGAGGTTACTCAGGTTGGGTCTCTTACCACTCCATATCTCATATGGTGTGGTCTGAACAGATTTAGACGGTACCCTATTTAGAAGGTATGCCGTTGTGTCTAAAGCATATCCCCAAAACGATTTTGGAAGTTGAGTCTCACTCATCATAGACCTAACCATGTCTAACAAGGTCCTGTTTCTCCTTTCGGAGACACCGTTTTGGTGTGGTGTGTAAGGAGTGGTAAATTGTGAGAGAATTCCATTTTCTCTCAGATAACCCTGAAACTCGTGGCTCAAATATTCACCACCACGATCTGATCGTAATGTCTTAATCATCTTGCCACGTTGTTTCTCCACTTCATTCCTAAACTCTTTGAACTTTTCAAACGCTTCAGATTTATATCTCATTAGGTATATATACCCAAATCTTGATTTGTCATCTGTAAAGGTAATGAAATAAGAATATCCACCTCTAGCCTCAATAGACATTGGGCCACATACATCAGTATGAATGAGTTCTAATAACTCACTAGCCCTATGACTCTCAAGCCCTTTGGGCTTTTGTTGAATCATTTTCCCAGCTAGACAAGATTCACACTGTCCATAGGATTCCAAATCCATGGAGTCCAGGTATCCATCTCTATGCATCCTAGACAATCTTGTTTCATTTATGTGCCCTAGTCTACAGTGCCAAAGATAAGATTGATTATCCGTCCTAGGTCGTTTCACATCTATATTGAGCACTTCATTTCCCATTTCCAACACATACAATCCATTTATTAAAGAAGCAGTACCGTAAACCATATTATTCAAAATGATAGAAAAAGTACCATCCCTAATACTGAAAGTATAACCATCTTGTTCTAAACAAGAAATTGAAATAATGTTTCTAGAAATATGCGGAACATAAACACAATTATTCAAATGCAATAAAAGGCCCGTAGGCAAAATAAGGTCAGCATCTCCAACTGAATGAGCAACAACTCTTGCTCCATTACCAACTCGGAGATCCACCTCGTTTCTATCCAATCTCCTTGGGCTCCTAAGTACCTGCAACATATTGCAGATATGAGAACCGCATCCGGTATCCAATACCCATGAGGATGGATTAGCATAAGAATAATTTATCTCAATCATGAAAATACCTGAGGCAGAAGCATCACCATGCTTCTTGTCCTTCACATTGTTCAGGTAGTCTGGACAATTCCTCTTCCAGTGGCATTTCTTGCCACAATGGAAGCACTCAGCATCACCCTTGTCCTTAGGTGCCTTCTTACCCTTATTCTTGCCCTTCTTCTTCTTGGATTTTCCTTTGGGCTTAAGGGGGTCACCTTTTGCAGGCTCCTTACCCTTTCCCTTGGCCTTGCTAGGCCCACCAATCAAAAGAGCCTGTGTCCTATCCTTCTTGATAGACACTTCAGCTATTGTTAACATGCTTAACAACTCAGGCAAGCTCACTTGCATCCCATGCATATTGTAATTCATGATGAATTGACTGAAGGAAGGTGGAAGTGAGGTGAGGACTAAGTCATTACTTTGCTCGGCATCCATGATGAAGCCTAGGTTTCCTAGCTTCTCAATCAGCCCGATCATCTTGAGAACATGGCTGGCAACAGACATGCTCTCAGTCATCCTACAAGAGAACAGTTCTCTTGAGGCCTCATACCTCTCATGCCTGCCTTTAATATCATACAACTCCTTGAGATGTACGATAATAGAGGGAGCATCCATATGCTCATGCTGCTTTTGCAGTTCAGGCGACATGGATGCCAACATGATGCATACTGCCATCACATTGTCATCCAGGTGCTGTTGATGGGTTACGAAATCAAATTCCGCAAACCCTTCTTCCCCTTCCCGTGGAGCTACGGGTATTACAGCATCTAAAACGTAGGCAATCTTTTCGGCCCTTAGAACTATTCTTAGGTTCCGATACCAGTCCATAAAATTTGAACCGGTCAGTTTATTCGTATCGAGTATTGAACGCAGTGACAGTGGATTAGTCATACTATAAGCTGAAAAGGATGTAATGATAGTTTTAGTTAATATACGGTTATGTAGTTAAAAGCAAATTATTAAAGACTTGAAATAATTTGCCCCTCCCACTATTTTATCTAAGTCAATGACCCTTCCTTTTGACTTAGGGTTAATCTACTTTAGATTTTACCTTAGTGGGATTAAGAGTGCGATTATTTATTTTAACCTCCGTCTGAGACCGCAAGATTAATTTAAATAAAGGGTTGATCTTTATCAACAGTATCTCATACCCTCTCTTAACATTAGGTTGACAACTCTTTGTCACTTAGTGGTGCATCTCATGCAACCAACCTAGCACCATTACCCTAAGCACATAAGCCCGGCTGTGCCTGCAACTTATGTCTTAGTTAAGCATTAAACCAGCACCCTAAGTGTCTTACACTTCAAACACTACTCTAGCCCAACGAAATAGTGGGTCCCAACTGAGTTGTGGAGCACCACTATGTAGAAGAGTTTTGAATAGCATTGGTGGTGGGAGGTAATCATATGCTTAATTATTTATTCCTTTTAAGGGTTCCTTTTATCTTGGGGTTAATTAGCTCCCATCAAACGCATATTGTAAGTTATCATGCTAGTCGTTACCTATGTCAAACATCTATCGGTATACACTAGTCGCTATTGGACAAACATAATAACCATACAAAACGCGGTTTGCCCAATTTATGCATACTAGACGTTCTAATCATACATGCATATAAACAGTTTATATTGAGATAGCTATGGTGCTCGCGCTTTTGTCCTTTTGCTTCTTTAAGCAACGGCCGCTTGTCGTCTATACGCCACTAGCCTATTTCTCTAATTACAAATAACTAAAGAAACTCCATAACATTTTGGAGGGACAAAATTACAAAATTTAAATTACAAATACACTTGTAAATTAAAATGCGCGATTACACATTAATTTAAAAATTCAAAAAAATTCAAATCCGGGCACCATGACCATCCCCTTCCTGTTTGTACCTGAAAAGTTCAAAACTTGCAAACACAAACATTATATTATCACATAACATTTTCACATGTATTTTGACATTTAACATTTAAACATCAAAATAACATCAAGATTCATAATCTTAAATTTCTCATTGGCCGAATTTAAAAAACAATTTCAATTCAAATTTTGTTAATTCTTTCTTAAAGAAAACAAAATTAAACCATGCATGTAGCCATGAATCCCTACATGGCCGAATCATATAGGTGACTATATGATAAATCTTGTCACAAAATTTCATGCATATAAACATGACACAATTCATGGAGAAAAATAAGAAATCATTCAAGGTACTCTTAGTACCCTCCATGGCCAAATCTACCCTTTCAAAAAGGGTGTTCCTTTTAAAACTTTCATAAAGAAAAAGAAACTAAACCATGATGCATAATGTTTTATGAACACAGAATCAAATTTACATGTTCATAAAAACAAAAACTTTAACACTTTAAAGGATTTGCGATTCAAAATCCATATGCAGAATTTAAACTTTAACCCTTTAAAGATTTTTGACCGTGAAAAACTCTTTTCACAAACAAGGTACCATCACCCGTCGATGGTAAAGCAACCGGGCTCTGATACCACTTGAAAGTAAACTGGCCTTTGAAGGCCGATGCATGTAAGGTGTAAAACAAAAAATTTTACTGCGGAACATACATGCACACATAGGTTCATGCTTTAAGACAGCATGATGTTACCTTGTTTTTGGCCTGATCAGTCAGGGAGATCAGATGTCAGGCTTGAAGGGTTCAAACCCTCTAATGGTGATCCACACCACCGTTCGTCAATGATGCAAGAACCCTTTCTTGAAAGCCACCAGATGAACACCACAGTGAGGCTTGCTATGCGCACAAGTGGTGAAGGTGGAGGCTAGGTATTCTGTTTGGAAAGGTGTAGTGAGCTACCCTACAGAATGGTGCATAGATGGAGGAGAGTTGGCTAGGTTTTCACAAAACCCTAAGGTGAGGAACAAGTCATGTTATATACGCACACTTGGAGAGGAGGAGGGATTTAAATCATTCAAAATGAAAAACAAACTTTCAAATTGCTTTGAAATTTGCGCATAGAACAGTGAGATAAGGTGGAGCTGTTGCAAAACTAACTTTGCCAACAACCTCCAATCTTATCCACATGAAATTAAGTTCAAAATAATTTAAACTTAAATTCATAAACTATCATATAGTATATACTTCTCATGCGCATAATTCAGCCCTAGAAGGGGTCCAAATATATTGAGTAGTTGCATTCAAAATTTGAATCAACTCACCCACTGATTCCCTCAACCACCAAATCTGAATGGAGGTTTATTTTAAGTGATAAGATGACATTCTTATCACCTAAAACTTGCGCACCAAACAGCCAAGGAAGTGCCTCAAAGATGCTTCTTGATCCAAGGAATGTGCTCCAATAAGATCCTGTCTTATCCTTTTGTTATGAAACAACTTTTCAAAACCAATTCAAATTCGAATTCAAACACTTGAATTCAAACGTTCAAACATTCAAATTCAAAATTCAAAATTCAAAATTTCAAATTTCAAATTCAAAATTCAAATTTCAAAATTCAAATCCAAATTCAAATTTCCAAATTCAAATTTCAAATTTCAAATTCAAAATTCGAATTTCGAAATTCAAATTCTAAATTCAAATTTCAAAATTCAAATTTCAAATTCAAAATTCGAAATTCAAATATTTGATTATTAATTTAACTAATTAAATTAATTAGTAATGGCTTGGACTATCCAAGCCCATTACTAAACTCCATGCACCACCCACCCATTTAGGTGGGCTTCCAAACAGCTTCTTGGGCTAATAACCATTATTAGGCCCAATACCTTTAAAGCTAGTCCATCATGACTACAAGGTGTTAGTGTGTGACCCATTAGGTCCAACTTAGCTTCTGACATAACTGGGCTTGGGCCCAATAAGCCCACAACCCAATTAATGACAACACAGAGCACTAGCAATGCTTTGTTGCCCCAGAACTAGTCAGATTAATGACTTGATCAACCTATTGCACATATTTGGTTACCGTATGTATTTCCCTTCGTCTCAGTTATCTTCCCATTAACCTAGGGTAAGGAAATGTATCAACCCCTACGGTTTAGGGCAAGCTTTATTCGAAATAGGGAATCTTCAATTTACTGACTCTAAAGGCAGATCATCTCATGATCTCTTTTACTATGCATAGATTCCCGAGTCCCTGTAAATGCCATCCCGATTTCTCCGGTTTACAGATAACCTAATCTCTCACAGAGATTTGACGAATTCCTTCAGCTTATTACCCTAGCCCTGTGCCCTTTAAGGACACGCCCAACAGTATACCTATGAGTCTCCATGTTTCAGGCAGACGAGGTATACAATCAAAACATGTCTTCAAGAACACAGTCTAGGTAATAACTTCTGGTCTAAGGAAAGACATACCCAAACATAAAGAGATTACTCTAATGACACTATCTGTGAGATTTCCTCATAGAGTCTATTTTTGGGTCTGTTCAGTGCGAGCTATACTCTTATAGGTCCACCCACGACTTTAGCTAAGATATCTCCATATCTGCAGCTCATGAGGTCTTTACCTTGTATCAATATACAAGTAGATAAGTCGTACTAGTCTTTACTCGAGATCACTGATCCCCAAACTCAGTGTCTCTAGACTAGGAACATATAATTAGGAATAGACATGCAATATCCTTGAATCCTCATGATCGTGATCTCATCACAGATACTCAAGAGATACCTGTTCTATTCCAAGGGGTTTATCCAGTTCGTTCATATAATATTAACAGTAATATCGAGACACAATATGAAACTGAATAAATAGTGCTTTCATTTATTTGCGACAAACAAAGTTCTACATCTAGTGTCCTTTATTTAATCAAAAGATTGTCTCTAGGACACCCATATGCTAACAATTGTTAATATTATATGAACGAACTGGATAAACCCATTGGAATAGAACAGGTATCACTTGAGTATCTGTGATGAGATCACAATCATGAGGATTCAAGGATATCACATGTCTATTCCTAATTTTATGTTCCTAGTCTAGAGACACTGAGATTGGGGATAAGTGATCTCGGGCAAGACTAGCACGACTTATCTACTTGTATATGGATACAAGGTAAAGACCTCATGAGCTACAGATATAGAGATGTCTTAGTTAAAGTCGTGGGTGGACCTATAAGAGTATAGCTGCATTGGACAGACCCTAAAAGAGACTCTATGAGGAAATCTCACAAATAGTGTCATTAGAGTAATCTCTTTATATTTGGGTATGTCTTTCCTTAGACCAGAGGTTATTACCTAGATTGTGTTCTAGAAGGCATGCTTTGATTGTATACCTCGTCTGCCTGAAACATGGAGACTCATAGGTATATTGTTGGGCGTGTCCTGAAAGAGCACAAGGCTAGGGTGATAAGCTGAAGGAATTCTTCAAATCTCTGTGAGAGATTAGGTTATCTGTGAACCGGAGAAATCAGGATGACATTTACAGGGACTCGGGAATCTATGCATAGCAAACGAGATCATGAGATGATCTGCCTTTGGAGTCAGTAAATTGAAGATTCCCTATTTCGAATAAAGCTTACCCTAAACCGCAGGGGTTGATGGGAAATATATACGGTAACTAAATATGTGTAATAGGATGATCAAGTCATTAATCTGACTAGCTCTGGGAAAACAAAGCATTCCTAGTGCTTTGTGTTGTCATTAATTGGGTTGTGGACTTGTTGGGCTCGAGACCATTTATATAAGAGGCTAAGTTGGACCTAATGGGTCACACACTAACACCTTGTAGTCATGATGAACTAGCTTTAAAGGTATTGGGCCTAATAATGGTTGTTAGCCCAAGAAGCTGTTTGGAAGCCCAGCTGATGGGTAGAGGGCGCATGGAGCAAAGTAATGGGCTTGGATAGTCCAAGACATTACTAATTAATTTAATTAGTTAAATTAATTATCAAACATTTAAATTTTGAATTTTGAATTTGAAATTTGAATTTGGAATTTGAATTTTGAAATTCGAATTTTGAATTTGAAATTTGAAATTTGAATTTTGAAATTGGATTTTGAAATTTGAATTTTGAATTGGAAATTTGAATTTTGAATTTAAATGTTTGAACATTTGAATTCAAGTGTTTGGATTCGAATTTGAATTGGCTATGAAAAGTTGTTTCATAACAAAAGGATAAGATGAGATCTTATTGGAACAAATCCCCTGCATCAAGTAAAGATATTTGATCTTATCCAATGAGGAAGAGGTGCGCCAATTTGGTTGCAAGTGAGTGTCATTTTGTCAACTAAATGTGCTACAATTCTGATTTGGTTGGTTAAGAGAATCAGTGAGTTAGTTGGTTCAAATTTGAATGCAACTACTCAACGTATCTGGACTCATATTGGGACTAATTGGGGCGCATAAATGGCTGGTCATGTGATGACCATTAGGTCATAGTCTTGAAAGGATAATGACCTAATCTTATAAGAATTCAAAGGAAAGGTAGTTAGCAATTTTGAATTACAACAATTCCTTGATTCCCTCCAACCGTGCGCACAAATGGAGAGATTTTCAAGTGAGGAAAATCTTCTCATTCTCTCCCTACTAAGTAACCACTTATGCGCACAAAGGAGAATAGTTTTCCTCCTTAGGGTTTTCACAAAAACCTAGCTAATTCACTTCATCTTTTGCGCCACACTCTGGTGGAGTTTTCATGTTGAAGACTTCACTTTTCTAAACACCAAACCTAGCCTCCACCTTCACCAATTGAGCGCATAGCAAGCCTCACTGGGGTGATCATCTGGTGGCTTTCAAAAAGGTGTTCTTGCATCATTGACGAAGGTTGGTGTGGATCAACGTTAGAGGATTTGAACCCTTCAAACCTGACAAGTGATCTCCCTGACGATCAGGCCGTAAACAAGGTAACATCATGTTGTCTTAAAGCATGAATCACTGTTTGCATGTGTGTTTCCGCGAGGAAAATTTTTATTTTTCCCTCTCACATGCATCGGCCTTCAAGGCAAGTTTACCATCGGCGGGTGATGGTACCTTGTTTGTGAAAAGTATTTTTCACTGTCAAAATCTTTAAAGGGTTAAAGTTTAAATTCTGCATATGGATTTTGAATCACAAATGCTTTAAGTTGTTAAAATTTTTGTTTTTATGAACATGTAAATTCGATTGCTATGTTTATAAAACTACATGCATCATGGTTTCGTTTCTTTTTCTTTATGAAAGTTTTAAAAGGAAACACCCTTTTTAAAAGGGATGATTCAGCCATGAAGGTTACTTAGAGTACCTTGAATATTTTCTTATTTTTCCCCATGAATTGCATCATGAGCATTGCATGAGATTTTTGTGACAAAATTTATCATATACATGCATATATGATTCGGCCATGAAAGAGTTTATGGCTGCATGCATGGTTTAATTTTGTTTTCTTTGAGAAAGAATTAACAAAATTTGAATTATAATTTTTTTTTTATATTTCGGCCATCAAGAGGAAATTAAGAGAATTTGAATCTTGATTTTGTCTTGATATATAAATGTTAAATATCAAAATATATGTGAAAAATATTATGAGATAATATAATGTTTGTGTTTGCAAGTTTTGAATCTTTCAGGTACAAACAGGAAAGGGATGGTCATGGTGCCCGATTTGAAATTTCGAATTTAAAATTAATGTGTAATTTACTCTATTTATTTACAGTTGTAATTTTTAATTTCAAGTTTTGTAATTTTGTCCCTCCAAAGATGTTTTGGAGTTTCTTTAATTATATGTAATTAGAGAATTAGGCTAGTGGCGTATAGATGACAAGCGGCCGTTGCTTGAGAAGCGAAATTGACAAAAGCGCGAGCACCATGACTGTCTCAAATAAACTGTTTATTTGCATGTATACTTAGAACGTCTAGTATGCATGAATTGGACAAACTGCGTTTGTATGGTTATTATGTTTGTTCAATTGCGACTAGTGCAAACCGATAGATGTTTGACATAGGTTACGACTAACATAATAGCTTACAACATGCGTTTGATGAGACCTAATTAACCCTAAATAAAAGGAACCCTTAAAAGGAATAAATTATTAAGCGTGTGATTACCTTCCACCACCAATACTACTCAAACCTCTTCTACATAGTGATGCTCCACAACTCAGTTGGGACCCACTGTTTCGTTGAGCTAGAGTAGTATTAGAAGTGTGAGACACTTGGGGTGCTGGTTTAATGCTTAACTAAGACACAAGCTGCAGGCTCAGCCGTGCTTATTTGCTTAGGGTAATGGTGTTAGGTTGGTTGCATGAGATTCACCACTAAGTGATAAGGAGTTGTCAACCTAATGTTAAGAGAGGGTATGAGATACTGTTGATAAGGATCAACCCATTATTTAAATTAATCTTGCGATCTCAGTCGGAAATTAAAATAAATAATCGCACTCTTAATCCCACTAAGGTAAAATCTAAAAGTAGATTAACCTTAAGTCAAATAGTAATTAAAGTCTTTAATAATTTATTTTTAACTACATAACCGTATATTAACTAAAATTATATTTACATCTTTTTCAGCTTTTAGTTTGACTAATCCACAGTCACTGCGTTCAATTCTCGATACGAATAAACTGACCGGCTCAAACTTTATGGACTGGTATCGGAACCTAAGAATTGTTCTTACGGCCGAAAAGATTGCTTATGTTCTAGATGCTGCATTACCCGTAGCTCCTAGGGAAGGGGAAGAAGGGTTCACAGAATTTGATTTCGTAACCTACAACAACACATGGATGATAATGTGCTGGCAGTTTGCATCATGTTGGCATCCATGTCACCTGAACTGCAAAAGCACCATGAGCATATGGATGCTCCCTCTATTATCGTGCATCTCAAAGAGTTGTATGATATTATAGGCAGGCATGAGAGGTATGAGGCCTTTAGAGAATTGTTCCTGTGCAAGATGACTGAAGGCATGTGTTTTAAGCAGTCATGTTCTGAAGATGATCGGGCTGATTGAGAATCTAGAAACCTAGGCTTCATCATGGATGTTGAGCTAAGTAATGACTTAGTCCTCACCTCACTTCCACCTTCCTTCAGTCAATTCATAATGAATTACAACATGCATGGGATGCAAGTGAGCTTGCCTGAATTGTTAAGGATGTTAACAACTGCTGAAATGTCTATCAAGAAGGATAGGACACAAGCTCTTTTGATTGGTGGGCCTAGCAAGGCCAAGGGAAAGGGCAAGGAGCCTGAAGGTAAGGGTGCACCCAAGGACAAAGAGAAAGGTAAGGGTTCCAGGACTGTCAGCCACCTTGAAACGGGGCATGGTCATTTCAGGCCTTAAACCTCGTTTGCTTTGTTCCGTCCTTACCCAACGTCCTGCTGATTGGCATGAGGCTTTGGCCTTGGCCAGAGTTTTCGAAGACCAGTTTTCCAATGAAAAACCCACAAGGCCTTGGTTCAATAAATCCACAGCCCCTAGCACATCACATAACCCAAACCCCACACCCTAATTTCCCAAACCTAACCAACCACTTTCCATTACTAATTCCTATAATCCCAAACCCATCCTTGCCATTCCTATCCGTCGACTATCACCAGCTGAAATGCAGGAACGGTGCGACAAAGGCCTATGTTTTAATTGTGATGAGAAATTCAGCTTTGGCCACAAATGTAAAGGCCGTGCTCTCTTCTATACTTAGAAGGGTTAGCAGAGGAGGATGCAACGGATACTGTTGTTGCAACAGTGGAGTCCAGTCCACATGAGGAAGACAATACTGATTCTCTGAAATTAAGTTTTAATGCATTATTTGGAACTTATTTTTCCAAATCGTTTCGCTTAACTGGGATAATTTTTGGGCAAGCTATTCAGATTTTAATTGATGGAGGCAGCACCCACAATTTCATTACCCCTAGAGTGGCTGCTCATTTGAATTTAACTCGCATCTCTATTCCGCCCTTTAAGGTTCAGGTGGGCAATGGGGACTCTCTTACTTGTTCAGCTGTTTGCCAATGAGTACCTCTCACCATTCAAGGTCACATTTTCTCAATCGACCTTTTTGTTCTGGAATTACAAGGGGCAGATATGGTCTTGGGGGTTCAATGGTTGGCCACACTTGGCCCAATTCTTACGGATTATGAGAAGATGACTATGGGATTTCTACACCAGGGTGAGAGTCTCATTCTTCAAAGAGGTCATCGTATTCATACGGGCCTAATTACTCCTTCTCAACTTCATAAATTAATGTCTCAGAAATTCGTGGATTCCTGTCTAATGTGTTTGTCTGCTCCCAATACACCTTTGGGTGCTTTATTAGCAGGCCCAGATTTGACCCCACATGCACCCCCTATTACTTCATTATTGGCCCATTTACAGCAAGTCCTTCAGACATTACGGACCCATTCCATGTTTGCCAAATTATCCAAATGTTCATTTGCTTAATCCTCAATCCAATTTTTGAGCCACATCATATCTGGCAAAGGGGTGGCACTCGACCCTAGCAAGACACAGGCTATCCTAGAGTGGCCAATGATAATACAATATTTTTTATAAGAATGCACATACCATAATACTAACAAACCCCTCAATCATCCAACATATATCACCATGGCCGCATTGAATTCAGTGTGAGGGTGTCATTTTTACATTCAAGGATTCCCATTTAATTTTCAGTTTTTATAATTATTTATTTAAAATTTATGGTAACTTTTACGGTTGAGATTGTTTATAATTGTCCAATATGCATGTCGCGTGGCGTGACCGTGTCTATCTCATTGCATCATAGATCTTAAGGATTTCTTTGCTGTACAGAAAGGCAATATGTGCGCGAATGCCATCTGCTACCTAGTTTGGCACGTAATTGTCATGTGGGGCTTCTTTCTTTGGTTTCTGACCTATAAATATTGTTTCTCTTAGAAGGATACTTAAGTGATTTTTTTTAAGTAATATACTTAAGTGATTTTTCTTTAGGCGCAAAATATTTTTTTCATTGAATATCTTCATGATTATAACATCTCATGTGTCAGTACATGTTGGATCATATAATTTAACCATACACACCTAAAGGGGCACAACACAATGGTAACGGAGCAATAGCAAGATATTACGAAATTATAACAGAAAAAAAAAACACAAAAACAAAAAAGGTGTTGCCAACCAAGACATAAGTAAGATATTCATTATTCTTTTATTGATTTACAAGATACTTCATTTCATGAAATCAATTTTTATTGATCATTCATTATTGTTCAATCAATATGCCAACCTCAATGAGTTTGGTATGTAGTTTGTAGATACCAGTTTGTGCTGGAGGGAAGTACACTATTGTTCAATCAATATGCCAACCTCAATGTGCCAACCTCATTCCATTATCTATAGGCATAAACCTCTCTTATATAGTATGTACACTAACTATAAACAATTCTTAAACAGCTCAGACCATGAAAGTCTCTCATTGCAATAAAGTAAAATAAAAAAGGGCCGACCCAGTTCAAATACCCACTTCGTGAGTGTCTGGGAAAAGGAATACTCTAGGCAGTCTTTCCCCTACTTTTTGCAGAGAGACTGATTCGAACCCGCAACCTGACACACCACGACAAGCAAGCTTACCGCTGAGCCAAGCCGGCCCTTGTAGATGAAAGAACTTAGATTACAAGAACTGCTATGGAACTTGGGGGGATTAGATTTGTGAAGCTAGCTAGAAGATGCGAGTTTTGTTGTCTCAAGAACCTTTGAATATAGTCTCTTCTTCTAAGTTCTTATAACTATACTATATATCATATATTCAAAGGTTCTTGAGACAACAAAACTCTCAATCTTCTAGCTAGCTTCACAAATCTAATCCCCTCCAAGTTCCATAGCAGTTCTTGTAATCTACAGCTGCTGCTCTTCATTTACAGCTGCTGCTGCTGTTCACACAAGGATGGTCATGAGCAAAATTTCCCCCCTTCCTCTATTATTTCTCCTTCCTCTGTTCATGCGATACTCATCACCATGATGATATGCAGGGGCTTGATACCATGATATGTTTTCTTCCTTTCTGGTATACCCATACAATGTTCCCCCCCTATTCCAACCAGCTCCTCTACCCATTTTCTGGGTGTCCCTCCAATAGTACTGACTCTGATTCCATCCCCATGTATCATTCCAATTATTTTGCCATTCCCATGATTTAGCAGCAGCAGCATCAGGAGTCCAAGATTGTTCCCAAGGACCTACCATGTTACTTTCATGCAGGTTCACTTGAGCACCATAAACTAAATCAATGGGTTTTGGTGTGTCTGCTTCAGCTTCCCCCCATCCACTGCAGGAAAATGACTGATTCAAAAGGAGAAAACTATCAAGAATGACAACCTCCTTATCTTTTTCATCCTCACTGAGGGTGGTTGCATTTCTTTCCAAGTCCAGGATAAGCTCAGGGTCAACACTTGAATTCCAATCTATTTCGTCAATGTAAATGTCAGGATCAGGCAAAGATATGTCGCAGGGAAGGCCATTGATTATTGCCCAAAACCTCTTTTTTGCATTGTCAAATGCCTCTTTAACAGCAGAATCATCCCAATTCATCACTTTGTCATATAGATAAATGTACTTCTTGGCTTCTACTAGATTTTTCCATGAAACTGAGCCAACTGAAGCGCAAAACATCTTTTCCCATCTTGGCACAGTTGGCTTCCAAATACCTGTGAACCAAAAAAGAATAAGACTGCCGGTTGATCAATTCCACCAAGGACCTTTGATTATAACAAGACAAGATTGCAGCATGGTTTTAAATTTCGGTTACGGTCACAGTTGCAATGTGATTATTACAATTGCAGAAAACTGCAGGCAAATGTGGCCTATGCGGCTTCAATTGCGATTACATTAAAAGGACAGTTGCAAACCCAAATTTAAAACCATGCAAGAAGTAATAATAATAAAAGTGTCTCATTTGTCTAAACAAATTAAAGACATAGTTGGCATATATGGATATCAAGAAACAATATGGAAAAATGGAAGAAAGGAAAATGCCTAATAAAAATAAATGAATCAAATTCATATCCACAAGCAAAACTACATGAGCAACAAAATGAACATGAAAGTAGAAATGAATACATAACATGCACTAAGAAAATATGAAGCAATAAGAGCTGTTCACTAACAAAGCTGCTTCAGAAATTCAATTACCATCTTTCAGATGTATTTTCCACTCTACCTGCACATGTTAGTCTACATTCTCAAAAAATTATTTCATAATACTAAGAAGATGCTTTTAACATATACAAAAAAGAATAACAACTCAAAAAATTTGTGGGAAAAAAAGTATAAGCAGTTCCAAATATCTAGAACAACGATTTCTCATAAAGTTTGTTACATATAAACATGTCACCAATAACTACTCATGAACAGCCAAAACCTAGGAGTGTTGATTCAAAAAACGACATAAATGACATTTTTAAAGAGCAGAATGTACAACTGATCAATCATTAAGCTTGCTAGTTTCAATGTCTGAATGACGTAGGAAATTATCTCAACGTGTCTCTAAAAGATTCGATTAATAGATACCAAGACCGTTTTAGTTCAAAACACGACAAACACCGAATTATTTCAATGTTTCTCCAAAAGATTCGATTAATAGATACGACCGTTATAGTTCAAAACACGACAAACACCAAATCACGACAAAGCCGAAAGTACAAAGATTAACTAAAATGGAAATTTAGTTATCTTTGAACTCTTTTATTCCAATTATGCCATAAACATGTTAGATACTAACACGAAAATTGCCAAACTCAACACAGTTTCAATAGGTCAAAACACAAAACAAATCAAAATTGCTACAACAACAAAAGCTAGACCAAAAAGAGAAATTCAGTTTGATTATACGGTTTGTCAATTCGATAATTCAATAACATAGGGACCACTCAAACTGATGGGGACATGCAAAGCATCAAAATTTCAACCTACCAACCTTACCAACAAAAGAAATGAGACCAATTCAGCACCTCAAAGACCTCCCATCATTATTCAA
>JAVKPL010009384.1:0-37506 GCA_032173675.1 Gastrolobium villosum
CTTGATTTTGTGAGTGAATCTGTGACCGTACGTGACACAATTTCAAGAACAATGACGAAATCTGTTCCAAATTGGTGTAGGGTTTTATAATAGGGGAAAAATTATAAGAATTATTTTCTCTTATAAGTGATCTTTCGATTTTTATACAGTATTTTTTTTATATATAACAATACAATATTTTCTTTCATCCTTTTATTTTTTAATAGATGTGGGCTCCATATAAGATGTGTCTACAGCATTAGAAAATTTTCTCCTACTATATGAGAAAATTAAAAACCCTTTATAACATCATTGCTGATGACAACACTTGTACTCGGTGTTATTAATCCCAGCTCGATTATTGACCGGGTAAGGTACTGAATCACTGGTTCAACCGCATGACCTGATAAGTATATGTAACCTATAAAAAATGATACCCATTTCAAATATTTTAATGTGAAAAATAATAAATTACACATCATTATCTAACAAAAGATCAATCAAGCATATAATATTTGTGATACTGGTATTTCAGGTTCAGTAGATATACTCATTTCAATCAAACACTGAGAAGACATTTCTAATTATAAATCAAATCGAAATTTCCTGCATATTGCATAACCAAGATAATATTAGTGTTGTAGGTACATAATCTATATAAGTAAATAAGCTACAGATCACTCAAATATTTTAGAAAAAAACAATTATTTGTGTGTGAGAGTGAAAAAAAGACATCAATTGATAAGAACAAACCATTCACCAATTGAATTGATTAGGTTATTGATTTTTACGAAAATCGATTGGGTCGCATCAGGTCACACCGGTTCTATAATATGGTCGATCCAATATATAAATCATATTACCGATTCATCAGTTTTCGGGTCGAAGTGACCCGTCGATCTTCTTATTATAACATTGATTGTACTTGTCAAAATGCCCCCTCCCCCCACACGTTCATATGCAACATATGTGAGAAAGAAAAAAGAAAGTGAGGATGGAAATAAGGTAAATGATAGTGCAAAATATGGGAAATGTAAATTGAGAATTATATTGTAAGGTTGATCTTTTAAAGTTAATTTTTTTTTAAGTTAATATTATTTAAGCTAGTATGAGGTCATTTTTTTATAAATAAAACGATACCGTTTTGTTTACAAAATTTTAAAAAATCAGAACTCCTCTCAAACAAAACCCTTTCTCGCAATCGCCGTTTCACCTCTTGCTCCAACATTTTTCTTCTCTAATCGTTGATTCACATCTTCTCTTTATTCCACAAGGCCATTAGCTCTGAGCTCAAGTCTCTCTACCTTGCCGCCTTAGGGATTGTTTCCAACCAGGGTAATGTCTCTTTAATATCATCCTTGTTCCAACGTTGTCACTTTCTTCACACTGTCTACAAGAGCTAGTTCAATGTCGAGGACCAGGTGTGTTCATGGATTCCATTTTTTTTTCTTAATTTTTATGTAGAAAAAACTCCAAATTTCATTTTAAAAAAGAAGTCCTTAATAAAATATATTTTTTGGTGTGTCTTCTCTTGAGTCATAGAAAATCTAGGTGTGGTTTTTTAATAAAATAATTTTAAAATATTCATTTTAAAAACTCCGAATTCTCATGTGTAGATTTGTCTGCTTAAGATGATCATCACTGAAAATTGTCTACACCTAGATTAGTGTGTCTTAATCGAAATTGTTTACAATTTCCTTATTTTTGCATAGTTTGTAGAATTTGATATGTAAGATATATAATATATTTAGCAATTTTCTTATGGAAAATAATAGGGAAAAAAGTTTATCCTTTTAAATGACACAACTTATATCCTTTCACTCTCACAAAGAGGTGGAACCCACATTTTTATTTTTATTTGTTAATTCTCTCTCCTCCTTTATTTATCTTTTTCTCTCTCTTAAAATGACATAACTTTAGATCCTTTAAAATGACACACACTTTACCTAAAATAATATGAAGGAATTTTTTTTTTTTTGGAGATAGAAGGAATTGTTGTTGATTATGCACCGGTTGTGGACTTTGTGGGGCCCGATATAGAATTTAGCAACTTTTTCATGAAACGGATAGCTGACGATTATATTAAAATATTTAAAATTAATATGTTGTTGATTTTGCACTGGTTGTGAACTTTGCGGGGCCCGATATAGAATTTAGCAACTTTTTCATGAAACGGGAAACGGACGATTATATTAAAATATTTAAGATTAATATTATTTTTCACATGTATCTGAGTTGTCTGATTTTAAAGTATAAAATATAAATTTGTGGACAATTGTATTAAAATATTTGGAATTAATATTATTTTTTACATGTATTTTAGTATGTTTGTGGATTTTAAAATATAAAATATAAATTTGCATATATTTGTTCAAGTCAACCATTTCATCCCGTAACTTATCACCGGTTGAACTAGTAACCAATAATCTAGTACTCCGGTCGGGTTGATGATTGAGTTTAATAATGTTGATTTAAACAATAATAAATCTTAGTAAATAATTAAGTAAAAATATTACATTTAGTAAATCGTATACATATCACGGCTAAGATAACTAGTAAATCAATATGAATATATTCAAATTTGCTCTGTTTAATAAGAATCTGATTAAAATCCTACCCCTGCGCATGCAAAATCATAGAAAAAAGGAAACAAATAAATTCGTAGAAAGGAAAGAAACATAGTTCTCAATATCCCATATTCTCTCCTGTTATTCTAAGTTTTCTGCTTGATAGGTAACGCTATGGCTCTTGCAAAAAACACTGTTTTGGTGTTTGCAGCATTCTTCATGATAACTGCAATCACAAGTTGTGAGGTTAGGGCTCTGAGCAAGGTGGGTGACTCTCTAAAACATACAATGTTGATCTTATATATGTTTATTAAAATGGGTGAATTATATTTACAAATTACACTATCTACTAGGAGTAATACATGCTTAAATAGTATGTACTCCTCGTAGCAGTGGCGGAATTGTGTATATTTTAGTGTGTGCAAGTGCACACACAATTTTTTTTGAGAATATATATATATATATATATATATATATATATATATATATATATATATATATATATATATATATAGGGTCATGAACAAAAATAACAGGATCCAATTTAATTTCTTAAAAAAAAAAGTCGACTTGTGATCCCTTTAAAATAAAAAATAGACCCATGTTAGTCTTTTTTAAGGAATTAATGTGGGTCTTTTTGAATTTCAGAGGATCATGATTTTGATTATCTAAATCTATTTTTGAATTATAAGGGATCACGAGTAGACTTTTTTTCCCCTAAGATTTTTATTGAGGACCTAAAATATTCTATTGTAACAGTTTAGTTGACTCTTGATTACTTTATTTATATTAAGTTAAAGTTTATTTTTTATATATTATTTTGTATTTTAATATATTTAAAAATTTCTTTAAATTTTTTTTTAAGTCCACTATTGACTCGTAGTACATAGTGTAGTTTGTAAACAAAAAATTTATAAATATAATTATGTTTTTTATTAAAATATAATTTTATTTAATGATAGTTTATTGGCAAATATGTTTATACTCAAAAGCATGCATTCATTGGTGCAGAGTGACACTGAATATGATGCAAGTGAGAAAGGTGATGGTTCAATAGTGACCTTAGAGAGCAACGATGGTGGATCATCTGGTTTTGCAAGGGAAGCAATGTTTCTACTCCTCATTGCCCTTTCCCTTTTGTATTTTGGTACCCAATTTGCTTATTACATATTTCCAGCATTACTTCTTATAGTTATGATTGTTGCCTTTTATGTAATGATTTAGAATAGTGCTCTTTCTATATTACTTTTGCTTTTAAAGAAAATTAGACTTACCTTCTTAATTAAATTTTCTTTATTTCTCTCTCCATTCATGTTGCAATTTCTACCATGCATGATTGGTTAAAATAATTTGGGTGGATGAAATTTGACAGAAAAATATTTCATATACAGCGTGTGTATTTTTTAATTTTTTTTGTATACTGTATAAATATTAAATAGATAAATTGTATTCAGTTTAGCATTGAATGGTTTGTTAATATCAAATCGCACATGTTTACTTGCTGATTGTCATAGAATATTACCGATAATAATATGAAATTTAAGTGACAGATTTCAAACTTGAAACAAACTGTTTCAAATTTCAATAAATATAGAAGTTAAGTATATATACACACAAGCATGTTGCAATCGGATTGATGACGAATATTTTCGCAAATAAAATAATAAGTATAATTAAAAAATGTTTGAATTAGAAAATAAACCCAATATTTTTTTTTTGGAAGGTTATACTTACTATCATTTCAGCCTCTTGTTTGATTACATTTGAATTAATTTAAAATCAACAACAAATATTTTTTTCTCATTTTCAACCATTGATCTTAAATTGATCCAACAATAAGAGAATAGGTAATAAGAGTTATAACTTATAAGGCTAAAATAATGGTAAGAATGACCTTTCCCAAAATAGGTTATACTTGCAATGATTTTTTTTTTTTTTTGGTAAAGTTATAGTTACTGTTACTTTAACCTTACCACTCTTATTATTTGTTTGATTATCATTGAATCAATCTGAAACATCATTTGAAAAAGTCATTGATTTCAAAATAGATGATATTTTTTTGAAAAATGTTATACTTACGATCATTCTTTATTTTTATTTTGTAATCTTACTTACCATAATTTTAGTTTTAATGAGTGGAAAAAGTCATTAATTTCACATTGATCATACGCTATCCAAATAGGGAGTAAGAGTGGTAAGACTAAAATAGTAACGGTATCCGCCCCATATTTTTTTTTTGGTAAAATTTAATCATTTGAAAAAAAAAATCTTATAGCACGAATTACTTAAAAAAAAACCTTTACAAAAATGAAAGGAATATTAGTGGAGTGAATAATCTAATTTTAAAAATTATTAATAAATAATTAAATAATTAATTATTTTTTCTTATTTCTTTCTTTCACCACTAGTTATTATCAATTTATTTATAAACGACTGAGATCACCGTATTGATACAATTGTGATTAAAAAAATAGATTATATCGTCGTAATTTTGTCTATCTCTCTTTATAGATGTCGACAAATATTAATTAGGCTCAACCTATTTATTATAAGTAATTGAGCTCCACCTATTTATTTTAAGGTTAGAAATAAATACAAATTCTTACAATCATACAAAATTTACAGATGAAAAAATTCATTACAAATTGGGCATCACTTTTTTGTAAATTGGAAACCTCGATTCCTACAAACATTAAAAAAAAGTTGATTAAATATTCGTATTTATGGCAAAACATTGAGTGCAGTTGATAAGGCTGCTGCAAAATTGTTCCACATATAAAAAAAAATTAAGACAAATTTTATTTCTCTTTTCATGAGATATTTAAATTATCATTTTCTTGATTCCTAAAAATAAAAAAATGTTATATTTTAACATCTTAGCAACAATACATAATTACAAAAAAAATTATGGTTTTAATGTTTTTACGGTGATCGTAGATAATTTATTTACATTCATTCCGAAAATAACGTCATTTTGGCCGGGTTGAAAGATTAAAAAATTAAAATTGGAAACACTATTATAACCCTGAAATAAATTATAATTATAAAAACACTTTGATTTCTATCTCAAGACGATGTCGTTTTGGTCTCAATGTAGATAAATTATCTATATTGACTGCATAAAAGACAAACTCATAAATCTATGAAAAATGAGATGAATCCCCTCATGTCTTTTGTACGTAACCATGTGATCATGTGAAAATTCCTAACTAATTACTGCAAGATTAATAAATATAATTTTAATAATGAAATTTGCAAAATGATTAAAAGAAAATGATTATTTTCATTATTAATTATTAATCTATAAATGAATGACTGAATTTTTTTGAATGACACCATCATCTTAAAACAAGAAATTATAGAATTCATTTCGAAATAGTTTCTTATCGCAATAATTTTTTGTGTTATTATCAATTAGTTTTATCTATTATTATTAATATAATGACCGAAAAATTGTTAAAAAAATAATTAACATATGGAGTCATTGCCCATTTTATTTAATTTGATAAAAAAAAATTATTTTATAAACCAGTCTTGAAGTTAAGATGAAAGTTTGATTATAATTAGGAAAAGTGAAAATTTAATTTGCCTGTATCTAGATAAATACATTTAAAAATGGTTATATTGAATTTATTTTGAAAATTTCGAAATATCTACTTGATCTCTTAAATAAAATAAAAACATAAAAAAAACCAAAAATAATTTACAAGAAAATAATTCATGAAAATAATTTTTTCTTTTTCTTTGTACTTTATATAAGATTCATAAAATCAGCCGGACTACAATAGACTTGATTTCTCTTTCTAACAATGAAAATTATCTTTCTCAAAGGTTTTAAATCCATTTTTTTTTTGGTATAACCCGGAAATATCCTCATTCAACCTCCTCCGGTCACCTTACCCTCGGGGTACGGCCCTACTAGCCCCTCATTGGAACAGTGGGTGCATTGAGCTTCGCCACCGGAGGAATGATGAGACTAATCCTCCAACCAAGGAGGAGGCAAATCCCCTCTGTCCCCAAAGATTTTCCAAGAATTTGTTTGCAGGATTTTCCAAGAATTTAAATCCAATATTTGAATTTACTACAGGATAATCAGATTTATAAGGATAAAAAGAAAATGAAGCAAAGAATAGAGATATTCGTCGAGAACTATTTTACACGAAAACTATTAAGGAAAACAAAAATACATATATTAAGTTAAAACAAGCTTATTTATTATAGTTTTAGTATTTCAAAAGACTCTGTGATTCATTGTAAAATTAAAATATGAATAAACAGTGGAATCATATTAAAAACAATTGTTAAAGCAATGATCGATCATCATTATTGTTGAATCAATGAAATTAAAAATCTGCTTAGGGTTTTTCCAGTCAGGGGGTTATAACTCCCTTGGACGCTTGTCCATGAACACTCTTGGAGCCATAAGCCCAACTCATACTTAATTTGGCCATGAAGTTCCTACGGGAGCTAAACAAATCAGGGGCCTTTGACTCTGCTTGTGAAGACCTGAACTTATATATTTAAAATTGATTATTGGCACCAAGTTTGAACTTGTATAAAAGCTCGAATTTGTATAAAAGCTCGCTTAATAAAAAGGCCTCAAGCTCCAATTCAAAAATTCGGCCTTAGAGCCTCTCAAGCTGACATTGTATATTATTTTTTAATTTATTTTATAATTTTTATACTACTTGTCATAGCTCTCTCTTTCTCCTCAATCTATTTCACCCTATTTTATTGGTTAAATAGAGTTTTTAAATGTTTTGTTCTATATTATGCTGTTTAGATATACATTGAATTTATGAATATTTATGGAATTACTAGTGTTGTTGATTGAATATTTTATTTGGAAAAAAATTTGTTGTCCTATTTTTTTTAAACAGACTAAACCAGATTTTTATTTTTTGTAAATAAGCCGGGTAACAGGCCGATAATTATATTTATAATAGGTAACAGACTTGGTCATGCTAACACATTTAAACACAAGTTTATCCTTTTAAGACCAAAACTCATCTCGGTTCGACCCATAACACCCCTATTAACAATGACAACTGGATCATAGCTCATCTAAAAAACGCAACCTGCCTTTACGAACCATCCCAACGTCTTTGTGGCCAAACTAGATATATATGAGAGAAATTATCTTCAATGGAAATTTTTGCCATAACTAGAGGGAGAGATGTTGGATTTTGCTCTTTTACTAAAGTTCAATATATTCTAGTATATAAGAAGAGCCCAAAAAATCTAGAGTTCATTCAGTTTAGGACTAAAAATTCTTGCAACTCATGTACATACATCCTACACTTATATATAGTTATTAGCCTCTCACTTAGGGCTAGGGGTTTTCTTTGACAGATACGTATTGTTACACCGGCTTGGGGGGAGGGGGTGTTGGAGAGGATAAGAATTCATCCCAGTACAAAGTTCTAAAAAGCATCCTCCTAATTAAAAGAATAATTAATATTTCTCATAATATAGTAGATAAAATTATCTTATACATATATACGAGGTAGGATCTTAATATATATATATATATATATATATATATATATAAGAGTGTGAGGTGTCATATAAAGAGAAGAGAGACAAAAAATATATATAAATCACACACATTTTTACGTGAGTGTAACAGATAAAATCATTTTATACAAATACTCTTTTGAGAGAAAACTCGACTAATGGCTAAAACTTTATTTAGCTTCTTCTAATTAATATATACATGATCCTAGCAATATCGTCAATGGCTAAAACTTTATTTTATTTTATTTTTTGGTACAGACTAAAACTTTATTTAGCTTCTTCTCTACTATGTACATGATCCTAGCATCGTCAGCATAACACTTTTCGGTTTGACAAAGCTATGTGCTACCCATATTGTCTTTACATATCAGAAAGTCGTGGGCTGACAATATGCTAATTTTGTTGCGATGAGGATGAATGTGAACATAATATAATACCATACTAGTCTGAGTCAAAAAGGTCATAGACACTTCTTTTAGTTTGGTTCGGACAATATTGAACGGTCAAAATTCTTACCTGTATCATTAATATAAGGATATATTCGACTTTTGAGAAACCGTTCTTCACAAATTATTATTGGGTTTTATAATTCCCAGAGGGAGAATTGAAATCTTATGTTAGAGAGATAAAAAACATGTGGGACCCATGTGTTAGAAAAAATTATATGTAGGACTCATATTAGCACAGAAATCGAAGAGTATATAGGAAAATTGTAATTCTCATGTTACATGAGAATTATAAAAACAGAAAATTACAAAATCCTAAGAGAAACATACAAAATCTTAATTTGTATGTGACAGAACCTAATGAGGTTCAATACTATAGTAAATTAATGTGAGAGAAGGGACCAAATTAAAGTGGCTCAGGGTTCCTGCACTTTGTGAGTAATTGAATAATGGGAACAGAGTCCTTTACTTGAATTAAGGATTTATGTAGTTTTTTGGCTGTCATTTCACTTGGTTAGCTTATTGATACATTGTTCCGAAAATTGAGACGCATATTTGATTAACCGTAATAACTGCTTAAAATGAGCCATTTTGGAAGCAAACATTAATTAGTTTGATTCGTCGAGGAAACTGGCATACTCCCATCAGAATTACTCTTTTTTCAATGCATTCGTAATCTGTCTTTACACGGATTGATACCAAAAACATTAAACAAATGGGTCCCGCGGTTGGTTCACCTAATCCGAAGAAAAAAGTGGTCAGCCGCGTTGAGTGTAGATACTTCAAAAGAATCTTTTGAAGGACGACTCCTTTTATATTGCACATAGGTTGTCGTTTTAGGATACAAATAGGGGTGTTAACACGTGACACCGATCAAATTGGCCAAGTAATTGAAGGACGACTCCTTTCATATCACCCCTAGATACAACGATCAAATTGTGACACAAAATATTGCCATAATGTCATGCCTTCGAATTTTTTTACCAAAGTGCCACATCAGCAGTCTCGCTACAACATGTGGCGAGTTAGGATTGGCCAAGTAATTAGTTGCACAATGCAGCGAGATTATGTGGCAAACAACCCCTGCCACAGTCTATCACGTGGCCTAAAATGTTGGGCAACGTGACGTCTTACGTGGCCAAAATCTGGATTGAGTAGATATTTACGTGACTGCTGTTAAAGCACTCACGCATGTGTGACACGTGTCACACTATGGTAAATCCGCTGGGCTAAGCAGCTAGTTACGTGCATATGTGACACGTGTTAATTATATGAATTAAACTAAATTAAATCATGCTAATTTAAACTATTTATAAAGGTTACAAATTTTAATATAATTGAGTAGTGTTAAAGAATTAAACTAAATTAATGTTTGTTAATTATTTTATTTTAGCTGAGTGTATATTAATTTAAATCATTTTAGAATAATTAATTAGTTATTTTTAGGGGTTTTAGCTAAATTAATTTATTTAATTTATGTATTTTAATTAATTTAAATTAATATAGGAGTATTAATTTAATTTAGGCTATGTAAATTAAATTATTTTAGTGTTAATGAATTTAGTGACATTTATGTTTGTTAATTAATGTAGTTTAAATTTGTATAAATTAATTTAAATTATTTTAGAATTATCAATTGTTAATTTTTAGGAGTGTTAATTATATTAATTTATTATGAATTAAATTATGCTAATTTTAATTATTTCTAAAGGTTAAAAAATTTAATATAACTGAGTAGTGTTAAAGAATTAAACTAAATTAATATCTGTTAATTATTTTGTTTTACTTCGGTGTATATTAATTTAAACTATTTTAGAATAATTAATTAGTTATTTTTAGGGGTTTTAACCTATGTAGCACCGATACTGACACGGGACACGTGACACGATACGACACGACACTCCGACACGTTAATTCTAAAAAATGTTAGATTTCGACACGTTAGGACACGTTTTGATATTAAATAATATTTTTAATTTATGTAGTGTATATTATATTTAATATTCAATAATTTAACAAAAAATGAATATAAACTTGTAATATTCATAAATTTTGCAAAAAAATATAAGATATCCCAAATATTTATATTAAACTCAATAAAATGGTAATCGTAATCCAATGAATCTAACAGTTGGAACTAAAAACTCAACGCAACACAACCTTTAAATCTTTTTTTGAATTTCTATAACGGGTGTTGAAGTGTCGGGGAGTGTCGGAGTGTCCGAGAGTGTCGGGAAGTGTCGGACACGACACGTCAAGGTTTTTGAAGTGTCGGTGCTTCATAGGTTTTAACTAAATTCATTTAATTTAATTTATGTGTTAATTAATTTATATTTATATAGGAGTATTAATTTAATTTAATTTAGGTTAAGTCAAGGTATTTTAGACTGTCAGAAAAGTGACACGTAACCAGCTATGTTGCATAGCAAGTTACACACGTGTCAACCACGTAAGACGCCACTTAGCCCAACATTATAGGCCACGTGGCAGTTTGTGGCAGGGATTGTCTGCCATGTGAACTCACTGCATTACGCAGCTAGTTACTTGGCCAACGAGGTGCTGCCACGTGGCCAATCCTAAATCGTCACGTGTTATAACGAGACTGCTGACATGACACTTTGGTAAAAAAATTCAGAGTCATGACATTATGATAATGATTTGTATAAACAGTGGCAATTTGGTCGTTGTCTCTCATTTTAGCCTTGAAGTGAAGGATTAAAAAAAAATGAGAAATTAGGAGTGGGGGTGTTCATCAACCAATCCAAACCGATTCAAACCGCGGTAACCGAACCGAAAACCGAAAAAATTCGCAAATTTTAATTGGATTGGATCGGTTTTTGGATGGGTTGATGAAAATCTATCCAATCCAAACCGATCCAATATACTAATTCCCCTCTACCAACTTGGGTCTTCCCTCAATCATAGCCAAAAAATTTCTAAACCCAAGACTCATTAACCCATCAACTAAACCCAAGAAAAATTCTAGTCACATCTCATTAATTTATTTTTATCTTTGTAGAGCTTCATATCTCGTTACCAAAAAAAAATTATATTATTGCTTTTGTATTTCAAAAAAATTAAAATTACAAAGCCAATATATACAAAAGATGCTATTTGCACAATAATCATGAAATAAATTTTAGGATTTTCAAAAAATCGAAAAATTGATCTAATTCAAACCAAAAAAATTGGATTGTATCGGATCGGATTTAAAAAAAAAGTCCAAATCGAATGAATGATTATATGATCAAACCGAAGGGATTAGATCGGATGATTTTTGCTTGCAAAATCGATCCAATCAACACCCATAATTAAGAGTATGTTAAAGTGTTTACAAAAAAAAAAAGAGTATGTTAAAGTGTGTTTTGATTTTTTTATTCTTAAAATTATTTTATAAAATAATTAATAATATTAGTGCTTTCTATATTTTTTGTTTTGAAAATTAAAAGTTAAAACATAAAATAAAAATAACTCAAATATATTCTCTAAAAAAAATAGATACAATTTTTTTTTTTTTTTACAAAACAGACCTTGTTAAATAGATCTTTTTTGTTTTAAAAATTAAAAAATTATTTTTCGAAACAAGGTGTCAAACAATTCCTAAGATTTTGTAAGTTTTCCTTAGGATTTTGCAATTTTCTGTTTTTATAATTGGTGGGTATAAATTTTAGATAAATAAATTTTCTGTGTTTATAATTATAATTAGTGAGAGTAAATTTTAAATAAATAGAATAATATAGTATTCTATTATGTTCTCATTCATCCTCGTGCAACAAAATTAACATATTGTCATCTTTCAAAAAAAAAAAAAATTAACATATTGTCAGGCCACCACTTCGTGGGAAATTTTTTGGTGCTCCAGACTCTATGTGGTCCTTCCATTCAGTGAGTGACACTTGTACAAAAGATTATTTTTTATTTCTTCTCTTTCCTTCTCTTAAATAGTTATCTCATTTTGATTAGTTTGGATCACTGAATTAATGATGGTCCGCACTACCAAAATTCTTCTCCACTTTGTGGTCTGTACTCTGTAAGACAATCTATTGGTAATAACTTTGTCAAACCGTAAAAGTGCCATGCTGACGATGCTAGGATTAGGTATATAGTATATGCTAGATATTTTTGGCAAAATTATTATTCAAATGCAACGATCCTGAATTATTCCCCCAAAAATGCTATGTCAGAACACCCACCGCGATGCTTAGCAGGTCTAAATCTTATCTTTATGATTAATATTTTTATCCATATCTTATATTTTTTTCCCTTTTAATATAGGAGTAGGTACTCTGTTTTATTGAAAATGACTCGCTGCTCGGCCCAATACATTCATGACTTGCTGTGTCGGGTTTCCCCATCCAATGCCACGTGCCACAATTATTGCCTTCGTTTTTCATCTCTATATATAAAGAGAATGATCCATTTAAATAATTTTTTTATAATTTTTTATAAATTACACTATGTATTCATGTACTTCTGATATAACATACTGTAACCTAGTTTTCTCGAAGTATATAGTGTAATTTGTAAACAAAAAATTTATAAATATAATCCTCCTTATATATAAACCTTATTTCCTTTGTAAAAATTCGTCCTCATCCCGTGTTTCTCTAATACTCTCTTTTCTCTAGGATTTTCCATCAATCTTTGTACCAAGTAAGGGCCTCGCTTGCCACTGTGAAACGAAATTTTGCAGATGGACACTTGCATATGTTCTAAAAAAAATTTAAAAATTAAAATAAAACCATAAAATTAGGGAATGGAGTGAGTGAGGGTGAGAAAGGGAAGTGAATCCTCTCATATATTATTTAACATGGTCATATCATGTGAAAGGATCTTTATCATATAAGAGTTAACCAATAATAATAAGAAAAATAATAGAGAAAAAATATGAGGATATGAAATTATAATATCATCACCGTTAATTTATGTATTGATGGTTAAATTTTTTTCACATGATATAATCAAGTTAAATAACACGAAATTGATCAATTTTCGAGAGAGAGTGAAGCCATGCCTATCAAAAGTAAAGATGCTCAAATTATAGGATTTGTTTACATTTTTAAAAATGCAAATAATTCAATTTTCTATACCAAGTCAAATTGACAAACTAATCCAGTTATTTAAACCAAACCGGTTTAAAAAAATATATTTGATTTTTATATTAAATCGATTAAAAAATAATTTAATTATTAAATAAGTTCAGAAAATAATTATTTATGGTGAAATTTGGTTTGATGTGTAATTCAGTTTATATGATTCTTTTCCCACACTTAATACATTATGGCTTATTTAGAGAGTGACATGTCCTTTAAAAAAGGGACCACATGAGGCATATAATTTGCAAATGGATGGACAAAAGCAAAAGACACAAAGTGTGGGGACACCTTGGTTCCACTGCATGACCAGAATTTGCCACATTCAATGGTGCACAGCCCTGTTAAAAATTCCACTCCCTACAATCCCTAAAGTTTTTTTTAAAAAATAAATAAATCAGGATAAGTTCAGATTAAGATTTTAAATTTCTTACAAAAATAACACTGAAAAGAATAAACACATAGTTTCACCTTCAAGTGTTAGTAACTCTACCATCATTTCAATGCTTTGAAATTTATTTATTTATCTTTTAATTTCTCTATAATTGACCTTTCTTTAAAGTTTAAAGTAAGCCACTTTTTGAGTAAATTCCTCACCTATCGTTGAATTACATGTGCCACTCGAAATTGCCGCCCAATTTGACTTTGTAGTATGACTTTTTTCTCACGGGCTACAATGCCTGTTGTCGTTTTCTCTAATTAATTTAAGGGGATTATTTTTAGTATGTTACATAAAATACATCCATTTTTCTACACACACAAATTTTATATTAAACTCACTCTAAATTTTTTTCTTTTGTCTATTCTGTGTCCTCTCTCTTCCTTTTGTGAGAGTAGAAAATTTGTTTTTATATTATGTAACGTAACCAAAACAATTCCCTTAATTCAAATACCCCTGCTTCCCTTTACGCTTCCACAACAAACTATAAAGAAACTACATTCATAGCTAAAGCAAACACTACAAAACACATAAACTATTTCTTTCTCTTCTTTTCCCAGTACTGGTCCATTTCTGAATAGCAACATGCACATAGAAACCCCAGAAGCTAACTTTGGCGATGGTGGCAAAAACTTCGACGATGATGGAAGAATCAAAAGAACAGGTATATGATATCTATACTATACACATGATATATATTTATTTATATCATTGCACCTAGCTAGCTTCTTTTAGTGGTTTGTTCTTTAAAGAGTTACTTTGTCATTGTGGATTAAGGTTGTAATATGATATATAATATGGTTTTTATTTTTTGGTATGAATATGAAGGGACATGGGTGACTGCTAGTGCACATATCATAACGGCAGTGATAGGTTCAGGTGTTCTATCTCTTGCATGGGCAATTGCGCAGATGGGTTGGGTAGCTGGTCCTGCAGTGCTCTTTGCCTTCTCATTCATCACCTACTTCACCTCCACTCTTCTTGCTGACTCTTACCGTTCACCTGACCCTGTCCATGGCAAGCGAAACTACACCTATTCTGAGGCTGTCAGAGCTATCTTAGGTATGGATCGATGAAGAGTAAAAAAAAAAAAAAAAACATTTTTTGAAAAAAAAAAAATGTTTTTGATTTAACAGCATCGGAGAGAAATAGGTACAGTAAGCATAACAAAAATAAACATAATATTTTATTCCATACAAAATATATAACTGAAATAACTCATAAATCTATTGTATTAAAATCTTGAGTTAAGAGGTGACATTTATTAAAATTTTGAGTTAAAACGTTAGGGTAATTCCATTTATTATTTATTTGGTTCCTTAATAGCTCATTGTTGTTTGTTTGGATTCCACCTTGCCAACAAGAGGTTCCCCTGTCTCTCATAAGGTGTACATCTATATAATTTACAGTTCTTGTTAATTCACATCAAGGGTTCGCTTTTTCTACATGCAGTAATAAAATCTTGTATCAGACATAAAATAAAAATGGGATTAATATGAGAGAGGGTTTTGTGCCCAAAGGTTTACTTTAATCTACATTGTTAAGAACCTTGTTTTACATGGATTTTACCTTTAGAACTCTTATTATTTTTATTAAATATATATATAGAAACCTTCAACTGATGACCACCAAATTAAATAAAAGTTTGATGCACCTTTAATTTGTTACCTTATGTATGTCCATAGGAGGCAGGAGATATCAGCTGTGTGGATTGGCTCAGTATATAAATCTTGTAGGTGTAACCATCGGCTACACAATAACTGCATCAATTAGTATGGTGTAAGTTTCCACATCAACTTAATTTTGACTTATACATATTATATATATAAAAGAGAGATATATAGAGAAAGAAACGTAATATATTCATTCCCTTATTATTTTTTTTAATATATGATGATGACTGATTAGGGCGGTGAGAAGGTCGAACTGTTTTCACAAACATGGGCATCAAGACAAGTGCAATATATCAAACAACCCTTCCATGATCATTTTTGCCTGCATACAAATTGTTCTTAGCCAGATACAAAACTTCCATAAGCTCTCTTGGCTCTCTATCGTTGCAGCCATTATGTCTTTTGCTTATTCTTCCATTGGCCTAGGCCTATCCGTTGCAAAAGTCGCAGGTATATAAGCATGTCATTATAAATCAATTAATTTATTTATTTTTATACAACTTAAAGATCTTAAATTAAGAATAATAAGTTAAGCTCCTTGTTTAGTTTTTTTCACTTACACATTTATTATATATATAAGTGTGTGACAATAATATATGAGAAATGCAAACAATTTTTTTATCCTTGTTTGAAGGTGGGGGACATGGACGAACATCCGTAACTGGGGTGCAAATTGGAGTGGACGTTACAGGATCAGAAAAGGTTTGGAGAACTTTTCAAGCTGTTGGTGACATTGCCTTCGCTTATGCTTATTCTAACGTGCTCATTGAGATCCAGGCAAGCTATATTTATATATCTATTATTTGCTAATGTATATATTCTGTACGGTTAAATAATACTTGAATAATGTATAGATCAGTTTAAAAAATTACAATAAAAACTAAGTTTTATTTAACAACTTGCATAATAATATATAAAAAGTTTATGAATATAAATTTGTGTAACTATCGTCATTCATTTTTTTTTTAACCCTTATTCTTGTAGTTCTATAAGTGTTGTGTGGATAGTTGAAAACAGAGTATTCATTATTGAAGCTAAATTTCAATAATAGTAATGTAGTTCATTATGATAGAGACGGCAAAAAGTGGGGTAAGAAGGGATTATATAAAGAAAGGATGACCATTCACGTATTTTGAATTTTGATGCATACTTAAAGTTGAAATGTGTGCCTGACTTAAAGTCTTCAACACATAATTGACCCCAACTACTATTTTTGACCACTGTTTCTTTCTTTTTCTTCTTCTGTGTTGACTTACGTGCGATCCATATATATATTATAATTATCTCAATATTAGTATAGATATAGTCTCCTTCAGGATTGCATTTGCATGCATTAATTCATGAGAACCATGGCAGAGCTGTCATGACAAGGACTGCAGAGGACGTATACCGTATCCCAAATAAGAAGATTGACAATAGAAACAAGATAAAAAAAGAAAGTTTCTTTATTCTTTACTATATCTTAGAAAAGATGCTAAGGCAAATTCCATCTCCATCATAGAGATGCGTATTACTATTTATTTATTTTTAAGCCCATATACCTATCTGTAGCTTGTGGATCATTAATATTCCTTCTTTGTATGAACCATTAAATCCGCAGACAGCTATCTCAAATGGCACTTTTTTTTTTTCTGAAAAATAATTAAATTTAGTTTAGAACAGTATACTTTATCTAGTTTTATGTTCTGAAAAAATGGCTTTATTCTTTCAAGCTAATCAATATAAACGGCACCACCATGAAAATTATTCTTCATAAAGACTTTATGGCACAAATTCAACCTCATGACACAAATATATATTATATAAAAGATAAATGTTTCTGTTAGGACCCAAAAATGATATGATTTGGAGTTAGGAAAAGAATTTACCATGATAAAGATTAATATAACTTTAAAATAAATTAAAAATTTCCCTAACCCAAAACAACATGGTGTTAGGTTACTAGGGATAATTTTTCTCACGTGACATTAAAATGTGTCACTTATATATAAATATGATTTAACAAATTTTGTTGTTGCTTGTTTTAAGAAATCTTTGCCAACCCTCTAAAATTGCCTTTTTCATTATCATCAATGGCATGTAAAGATTCCATGCCCACCATACTGTTGCAGGATACCCTGAAATCAAGCCCTCCGGAGAACAGAACAATGAAGAGGGCAAGTTTGATTGGCATTACGACCACAACATTATTTTATGTGCTATGTGGGTGCTTAGGTTATGCAGCATTTGGAAATGATGCACCAGGAAATTTCCTCACAGGGTTCGGTTTCTACGAGCCCTTTTGGCTAATAGACTTTGCCAATGTCTGCATAGCAGTGCACTTAGTTGGGGCCTATCAGGTAATTAATTAGTAAATAACTTGAATTTATTAAATCATATTATCTAGCTCCATATTCTATTGTATATGCTCCGTAGCACGTACACGCTCATTTTCTAACAATTTACTTGTCACGTGTCGGATACGGACACGGATACGTTCCGATACGTTTGAATACGCGGTCAATATTTGGGAACATGCAGTTAACTCTCCGACACATTTCGACACGTTCTTTCGACACGCAGTCAACTTTTTCGGACACACACTTTTTTTTTTAATCTTGATTTTATTTTGTTAACTAAATATAAAAGAAGTAATTTATAAATTGATTTTTTTTTCTGTTATGAAATTTGACATAAAAGATTAACAAAGTACGAAAAATTATTTATATTTATATCTATGTTATAAAATTTAAATATTTGATTGGTTACATGACTTATTATTGACTCTTATATGTATTAAATATAAATTATATTTTATATATTAAAAAAAATTAATATCAAAATGTGTCCCAACGTGTTCAAATATGACATTTTTTAAAATTAACGTGTCGACGTGTCATATCCCGCGTCAGTGTCCGTGCATCATAGGGTGTATGTATATATTTAATTTGTTCATGCATGTTTTTTTATTTTCTATGGCCAGGTCTTCGTGCAACCAATATTTGGGTTCGTTGAGAAATGGAGCAAAGAAAGATGGACAGATAGTCAATTCATAAACGGTGAGCACGCTTTCAACTTTCCTCTATATGGAAGCTATAACGTGAACTTTTTCAGGGTAGTGTGGAGGACTGCATATGTGGTTTTCACTGCTGTTATTGCTATGCTATTTCCATTCTTCAATGACTTTTTGGGGTTGATCGGTTCACTCTCATTTTGGCCATTGACGGTTTACTTCCCCATAGAGATGTATGTTAAGCGATCCAACATGCAAAGATATTCCCTCACGTGGATTGGGCTCAAGATATTGAGTTGGGCCTGCTTGGTCATTTCTATTATCTCAGCTGTGGGCTCCATCCAGGGACTTGCTCAAGCTCTCAAGAAATATCAACCCTTCAAAGCACAACAATAGTTTCTAGTTTTACATTGTTTTGTTTTCATGTAACTCTTTTTTTCCCTCTCTTGTTTTGATGAGTTATCAGCAAGTCCATGGATAATGTACTGTTATCAAATTCTTGGGGATAGAAAGAACACCAACACCCAGCAGGAGTAGATATGCAATGAATAATGCCCAAGATGGTTAAAAAGTAGATGCCCTATGTGACATGCAGAATAATAAATACCTTTTGATTTAATAGAGCCTGCATTTAAGCTGGTATCTGCATCAAATTGTATTTCAATGGCAGAATGAAAATTCAGGATTTGCTACGACTACTAGAGAAGTTGGATATTCTTATTTCTAAATGTTCTACTACCACTCTAATATAACTGTGGGTTTTATAACCTTTAATGTAAGAATTTGAATTTTCCTACACACCCTTTGATTTTCGTGTCAATGTGGGTCCTACACATAATTTTTTCTAACATACGGGTTCCACATGTTTTTTGTCCCTACAACATGAGAATTCAATTATCATATTGAATGAGAAATATAAAACCCTATAACTATATACTCGAGAAGTACATTAAAAACTATTTATTTATTATTATTTTTAGAAATTTTTCAAAAATTATTGGCTGAAAAATAGGGTCACACGGTGATTAGAGTGGTAATAAATTGACAATAGAAACATTTGATAATAAAAATATTCAACCTTCTAAATAAATATGCTGCATTAATATCGGTGTAAAGAACCTTATCCCCAAGATTCTTTACAATCAGTAATCATGAAAATAGTTCTTGGCCGGCTCACACCTGGCAAGAAACACACGCATGATTCACCTCAGCAGGGAATGACCTTTTGATTGTATCATGAGTTACCAATACAGTAAGTAACAAAAGCTATCTTCTATTTAACCAAAAACTGCCCTTCATTAACTGGTCCAGAAATCCTGTAAAGGTACAAGTAGAATAAGGTTGTAGAAACAAAAACTGATGTTGTTGTCTCCATTCGAGATCCATTTGTCATTTTGAAGTTGAAGATAATATACATTTAGGATATTCAAAATGTCTAAAAGAACCCAACTGATCCATGACCAAACTGTTCCCCATTTTAAAAACCGGTTATTTTTTAAAACCGATTTCATATGAAACTATATTTTATTTTATAAATTGGTTATTTACTAAACCATAAAAATAATTGGTTATCCATATTTATTCACCCAAAACCTCGCTTTCAACAAAATCTACCAATTGCACATCATTGTTCTTTGAGGAAAATTGTGAAGCAACATGCAACAGGTTCAAAGAAATAAAAGTTTTCATTTCAACAAAATCGAAGTAAATATAAAACTAAGAGTCTAAGACCAAACAAACTTATCTTACATTGTGCAAGTTAAGGAGCTTCTCATTCGTTAGCTTCTTCAATGACAGAGCAAGTTCCATTGTTGTAACAAGCAAAAAACAAAAATACATTTAGTGCCAAATATACAAAATTCAATGGGGAAGTTCATCGGGAAAAGCTAAACCTTTTAACATTCTGAGAATAAAGTTTGGAACTTCTATGAAGGTCTACTTTATAAGATCCCTTCATATTTGAAGAACGCAAACCTTTTTTATCATCAAACTTCTTATGGCCGCTAGCAATTGTAGATGACGTGGTGGCTGCCCGTGATGATGATTCTTCACTGCTATTAAATGATTCTTCACTGCTATTAAAATCACAAAACCGGTTTTAAACTTGATAACCGGTTTGTGATTCATAACCGGTTTTAAATCAAAACCGGTTATGAATCACAAACCGGTTTGAACAAATGAAAAATCGTTTTTTTTTTTTTTTAAAAAAAGTGGTTCGGTTTAAAATCTCAACCGTTTAAAACTAGTTCGGTTCGGCTTAAAATCCCAACCGTTTAAAACTAGTTCGGTTCGGTTTTTGACAATAACCGAACCGAACTACTCTATGCACACCCTTAACTACCCTTACAAATCACAAATGCAAGACCAATACAAGTAGAACTTAGTATTTAAAAGTTGCTACTCTTAGAAGAAAATAGAGACATTAAAGAGGAAAATAGAAGAAATCTTAAATGAGCAGAAATAAATCAGACAACAGTTCGAATCTGAAAAGACAAAAGAGGAAGAAGATGTACCAAGCCCAGTTTCTAGAGATTCTTTGGATACAATTGGACAGCATAATACAAAAGACAAAGTGTATATAGAACTAGACGCCCTATCCAGTGTACCTTGTCAGAAAATCTCATCTTCAGACAGCTTTGACTGAAGAATCTTATCTTCAAACAGCTTTGACAGAAGAATAGTAAAAGATGTGTCGGGAGAATCCTAACTTCAGAAATAAATATAGAGATTTTATCTTAAATAGTATGTGTCGTCAGGTTTTCTTGTAAATATTAGTGTTAATAAGGTTTTCTTTAATAGTATGTTCGTCAGGTTTTTCTTTCTTTTCCTTGCTAGTTTCTCTGCATATTATGTTATGAGTAAGGTAGTCTTGCCCCGTCTAATATAAATCATTATTCAGAAACCCTAACAGAGCCAATAAGTGACCATTAGCATGTGAGAAGGAATTAAATTTGGGTTAGGTCCATGGTAAATAAATTTAGACTAAGTGAAAAGTAACACAATCTTGAGGATATGATGTAGAGCCTTGTAAAAAAAAAAAAAAATGGAGTCGGCCAACTCCGACCCAAGTCACACCGCTAAACCAGCAACTCTTGTTTGTAGCTTTGATGATGGCTCATCCCCACACCAAATAGGGTGAGGGCAGGACTTGTCAAAGAAAATGAGTAAAGTATCAAAAAATTTATGATACTCTCATCGCATCACTCATTCGGTGGTGCAGCGGGCCAATCACAATAGGGCATTTTCTATGATATGTGTATGAAAAAGAGAGAAATTTTTTTAATTCAAGTGTCAATTTTTTAATGAAAGTCATAACTATATCGGATTTATCAAAAATACTATCTTAAAATACACACCAATGTGCATGTCTTGCAGATACCAAGAAATGTTGAAAATGTTTTACTGTTCCCGACTAAACAATAGGTTGTTATATAAAATTTTAATGCAAACTTTATCTGAGTTTAATTTTGATATGCTATTGGTGTAAAGTAATTTTACACTAATATCAAATTATGTGTTAGTATATTATTTTAAAAAATAAACTTTAAAATATTCATTATTAAATTCAATCTTATTTAATGACCTGGTAAATCATCATTTAATACTAATATAAAATAAATCTTACAGTAATATAACATCAAAAATAATTATGCAAAATGTATATATACAATCACAATTACAGAGAGAAAAGAGCACAAGTCCAATAAAACTAATTAAATAAAGGGAAAAACATCTATAATTTTAAAGGATATAACCTTATATTATTTTAGATCCTAACCGTTGATTTCCATCCATCAACGGTTATAATTTATTGGGTCTAACTTAATGGGCCAAGTTTATTATTAATTAATTATTAATTTTGATCCAATAAATTATAACCGTTGATAGATATAAATCAACGATTAAGATCTAAAATGATAAAAGATTATATCCTTTAAAAGGATAGATGTTATTTCCTCAAACAAAATAGCCAATAAATGTAAAAGCCCACCTATTGGGCCCTAACAATTGCTCGACCCAAAATTGGGCCCTCGTAACCTTGTCATTTTTTTTTTTCTCAAAAAAAAAAAAAAAAAAAGTGTCTAAAAATATAGTAACCATTGCGAGGGATATGAAGAACTGGTGGTGGGAGTGACAGCATGGCCATATCCACATTGGTTCTCTTTACTTTTTTTTTATGGCATTCTAATTCTTTCAGTTTTTTCGAACTTCAACGATCATTTCATGGACACTCTTTGCCACACTGAACGCAGAATAACACAATGGGTTTCGGTTTTGGTTTTAGACTAAACCTCAGGCTCAGATATAGTGCCCCTGTTCACTCTCCTCATTCCTTCACCAATTCACCTATCTGGCTTTCTTCATCTTCTGGTCACTTCTTTTCTTCCTTTCTATACCAATTTCATATCTTCCTTTTATTATTATTATTCACTTTACTCATAAATTATGATGCTACAGCCTAAACAACATTTTTTTTAATACTTTATAACCGTTTTGATAAACTTATAATTCAACCTTCAGCTTATGTGTCAATTCCTGAATTAAATGTTTTAATTTTTATTTATTTAATTATTTATTTATCTTCTATATCAATGTCTATATGCTTATAATATACATTTTTCTTTACTCCTATTGTTATGAATTTTGGGTGAAATATGATGCAGGTGGAGGCAGGGAAACTGCTTTCAATTCCATGAGGTTAACCCTGGATAATGATTTATTAGAAAGAGAAGAAACGAAGGTTCAACATTATGGTGTTAATTATTATATTGATAGCTAAAAACAAAAGGAAAAAATAAAAAAATATAAAAAAAATCTTACAAGTTGTTTATTTATTTCATAGGTAAACAAAGGAATGAGGTTGCTGAGTAGCGTAGATGAAATGATTGGTAATACCCAAATGTCTTTTGGGGAGGATTTATCTGCAATCTCTACAAAGTTTCAGTCTTTCAGGGCACAGCATTTTCGTTTGTTAATGGAGAATCTAAGTGTTTTAGAAGAAACTTTTGCTGATTCTGAAGCACTGAGGTTGGAAAAGGATATTATATTGCAACTAGAAAAGCTTGGAGCTCTTAAGTTTTTCAACGTTTGTCTTTCAAGATCTTTTGGAACTTCCTCACTTGTATTGGACTACACTGATGAGCATGTTGGAGAGAGTAAGAGAAACTGCATAGTAAATGATTACATGGATAAAGTAGTTGTTCCTTCCAGCAAGAAAAAGGAAACTAAAACAAGAAGAAAGAGAGCATTTATTGCCACAGAAGTTTCCTCTCAAACATTGCCTTTGAAAGCTAATCAAGAAGATCTATTACCTTTACCAGCTTCATTTGTAAAAGGAGCATCAAATGCTAAAAGTAGAAGAATGATGATTGCTAGAAGGGAGGTGGAATTGTCAAAAGCTGTAAAGGTTAGTTTATTGTTAACTGTTAAGAATATTAGAGTGATTTTTGTACCATGCTTGTGAATTAGGTGAACATTAAAATTGTGCAATGCTCTAGGTACTAGCAGAGTTAGAGAAAATCAGAACAGCTATAGAAGATGATACAAAGCAAGTAGCAAGCTTGAGTAGCTGGGCCGAAGCATGTGGAGTTGATGAGAAGGTGCTGCAGCAGCAATTGCATCATGGTCGTTATTGTCGCGATGAGCTCATTCGGAGTACTCGTTCCTTAGTCCTATACATTGCCAGGAAATACAGGGGTTCGGGAATAGCATTGGAAGATTTGCTTCAGGTTTGTTCCACATGGTTTTAATTGTCATTTGTCATTGTTATTGTTGAGGAAGAGTTTCTATTTGGATTTCTATTCTACCTATGTTGGCACTCATCATTCATTCAGAAGATACTGAGTTTCGTGATTGACAGTTGGTATTTTATAGAACTAACAATGAACAACTTGTGAAAATTAAAATCACTGCAAATCATTCGTGATATGTGTGTATGAGAGGGAGGGAGGGACATTTGGATGATGGTATCAATTTATTGAAAGAAAGGTCATGCACATATGCATAGGGTAAATTATACTTTTCCTTCTGAAGTTTTCATTTAAATCAATTTTAGTGCACCCACAATTTATGCCCTCAAATTTTAGAAACAAACACTACACCTGGTCTTTTTTTTCCCTTTCATAATAAAGCACTCGGATCTTATCAAAGACGCATTGAAATTTTTATTCTCAACTAGTAAAACATGCCCCTGGGAATGAGTGTGTTCTGTGGGTAAACAGTAACTAGAAAATGATTAGTGGGAAAAAAAGCACTAAGAAAGACTTATTTTTCAGTTTAGGAAATGATCATGGGCATGGCAAATAATCTCTCAATCATTAGGGCCGACCCAGTTCAAATACCTACTTCGTGAGTGTCTGGGGAAGGGAATACTCTAGGCAATCTCTCAATCATTAGTTTTAACTAAATTAGTAACAGTTTTAGGATTGTAAACTCAATTCACTGAGGGTGATTTGAAAGATAATTTCCAAGGGGAAGTGTAATTTGGCAATATATGTGCCTGTATCTTTTGTGTCAGTGAAAGAGATAAACATGAAATGCTAAGCCATAGGCGAGATCTTAAATTAGCATTTATGCCAAATCTCCGCGGACATAGGATTTAGAGCCAAAACATCATAGGATTTATAGGCCTTCTCTACCAAAAAGGTATTGCCTGACATGATGATTTTGGGGATTGTGTTGGCTGCAAGTGTCTATGGCTTTGGGTCAATATGTTACTTATGCTTTACTTTGTTGCTTTACGCCTTCTTAGACACAGCATTTTTTAAACACATGATAACATGAAAGGGCAATTGAAAGAAGTTGTAAGGTACTAACGTCATTGATGCTTTGATCGATGCTTTTAAGAAATTGACTGAAAGCAGAAATGTAGAATGAAAATGTAACTGTACTCAAAGTGGTACATAAATGTCTCCCATGGAGGGTAAAGTATGTTGATATAGGGGTGTCCATAGTAGCAATGGTAGAGACCAAGGCACTAATAGAGTTTCCCATGTATGTGCTCAAGGGGGAGTGTGTGTGGAAGTGGCTAAGGTAGCTCTCCATGGTCACAGCCGTAGAGGCTGAGTGGAGAAGAAGAGGTCCCTCACTCAATGTGAGAGGGGGTATTTAGAGCAAGAGCTCTAGTCAACCTAGCCAGCCTAGCCTTTTCAGGCTAGGCATGCTGAACCCCTGCCTTTGTACAGGGACAGCTGGTGTGCATGGGGAAGAGGGGGCATTCTATGATGCCTTCTAGAAGAAGGTTCTTTGGCTGGGCCTAACGGTTGGGCCCAAGTAAGTGGGCTATCCAGAACAGTAACTATGCATACATGAATTCTCTTTCAATTAGCTTCTCAGTAACCTATGTGTTTTTCTTTAAATTTAATAGGCAGGAAACGTAGGTGTTCTCCAAGGAGCAGAGAGATTTGACAGTACAAGGGGCTACAGATTCTCAACCTATGTGCAATACTGGATAAGGAAATCAATATCGAGAATGGTGGCACGATATGCTCGAGGAATAGTAATTCCTGTATGTTCCTCTTTTGCTTAGGACTTTTTCTAAGTAACAGTCTCATCCAATACAGACCTTGAATTTGATCCTCATATTTTTTTCCTCTTCATTATTCTTTTTAGTGGTCATTGAGCAGGGCATTAAGTCAGATCCTGAAAGCACAAAAAGCAATGAAAAGTACATCCATGAAATGCCCAGATGATTATGAAATCGCAAAGATGACAGGTCTTTCACTGAGTAAAATCAGAGCAGCTAGCAATTGTCTGAGAATAGTTGCCTCAATTGATCAGAAAACTGGGGACTACTTTAGTGTAGAATACATGGTAAGACTAAGATTCTTCCAATCGTTTACTCTCTTGCTACTCATCATTTCTTATTTCGTGTGTTGTGATCTTACTAGTAATTTTTCTTTTTCTTTTTTTAAATTATCATCTTTGTCATTGAAGAATGAAACCAAAGGAGCAAATCCCAATACATTTCTGGGAGTATAAGAAAGGCATGTGCCTTTAAGAAAAAGAAAAGAAAAAGGAAGATAAATTACTTGCTGAGGTCAGTTCATCAATAGGTTCCTAAAATGAGATCCTCAATCTAATAATCAAAAGCATGCCCTCTTGCAACCATCCTATGTTCGTGAGGACTGCAATTTCTTTCTTGTTAAGATTTTCTTCCTCACAAGATTTTGTTGGTCTTACGACTGAAATTGTAAAAGGGCTTTGGATAGGACCAGGGCAATTAGAAGCAATTAGTTATTAGTAGCTTAATAGGGAAGCCTAATGACTTGTATATAAGGGGAATACCCCTATATTAGGAGCAGCTTTTGACAAATATTAGATTAGGCTGAGAGTGCCCAGTTAAAGGGGAGTGGCCCTTGGCAAGAGAAGTGTCTCTTGTGTATTCATTTGTCTTTCTCATCAATAAACAGATCCTTTTCTTCCATTCCCCAATTTTCTTTTTTTCATTCTCCTTTCTATTTTGCAGGTTTCAAGCTCTAAAGAATCCAGAGCTGTAATAGTTTTCCATGCATGTTTCTTTTCTTTTTTTACATATCCATTGACAGTCTCATAAAACATACAACCTTCTTATCTGGGTAGCAGTGTTAGAGAATATAATATAAATCATTAAAAGACCCTCACCCAACACCTTAAGATTTTGGGTTGAAGTGGTTCTTTACATGGTATCAGAGTCTCGTGTCCCAAGTTCGATCCTCGCTGCCCCCACTTTCTTTCAAGTGGAATTTCTTTGTTTGCATAAGTAGGTAGGCCCGTGCATTGTCCATCCTTCAAGTTCAATGGGCTCTCGTGTGAGGGGGCGTGTTGAGATATATAAAAATCATTAATGTAGCCTCACCCAAAAACTTAAGCTTTTGGGTTGAATTGATTCTTTACAAACAGGGTAGCAAATTATTATCAAGTTTTCATGTTGCAGTTTTTATGCAATCGGTTATATGATGTGGCGACTTTAAAAGCCTATATAGAAATACTATAGTCTCATGAACAATTATCCTGTAAATATTATTATTAGGTATATATAAGCTGTTTTGTGGCATTAATTGATGCTGCAGGAATTTATGCCGGATTCGTCAATAGAGTCTCCTGAAGAAGCTGTCATGAAGCAGCACATGAGAAAAGACATATATGATCTCCTGAAAGGCTTGGACTCGAGGGAGAGGCAAATACTAACCCTACGCTTTGGTCTTAATGATCACCAGTCTAGGTCTCTAGAAGATATAGGGAGGCATTTCAAAGTTACCAAAGAGTGGATAAGGAAGATAGAGAAAAAAGCTCTAACAAAGTTACGGAACGAAGCAACCACCTCAAAATTAAATTATTATTTGGACCTGTAGTATATTGGTTTTTTTGCTAAGCTTCAATATCATCTTCATTTCATTTGTATATGATGGGTGTGCACAAACTCTTGGTCCAGAGTTGGTTGTATGCATTATGTATCAAATAAAGTTTTTTAATGGTTATCATCCTGGTGACTTGTCGCTTGTGTGAAAGCATTATCAGTTATTGCCAGTGCAGCATTTGACCACACAAAGATGTTTTGACTACGTAGAATAGAGCCTCAAACTCTAGTGTTAAAATGGAGTGTTGATACCAGATGATGGTAGTTCAGTTGGTGTCAGGAAATTGAGCAGGTGGGGGTATGAGCATTGTTGGAATAATAATTCGTCTTAACCTTATAGTGATAACCATCACCAACAAACTAAGATCCATTATACCAAATCATAAAGGAATATTAATATAAAGGTGGAGGCATACCTGTCTCCATAGCAGCCGAATAATTTCGATCTTCTCCTTTGGGGTATGCGATATACCTCAATCAAATAGCTCTAATCTTTATTTTTTAGTATTGTTTCTCTCTTGATGAGAAAAAGAAACTAGGGTTGTTATTTGAAATATTGAGGACCATAACCCTTTATAGTGTTTTTCTTTATTGTTGGGCCAGTAAGTTTCCATTATACCTAATTGGTCTAACACTGGTATCAACCCATTTGTCCTACACTTAGGAATCTATTTGTGCATGTTTATTTGTTCATTTTAATTTACCCAATATATATTAAATAGCATGGTGAATAGAAGTAGTGGTAAAGTTATTTTTTCATGACTGAAAGGTCATGGGTTCAAATCCAGGAAACAACCTTTTTGCAATTATGCAAGGGTAAGACTGGGTACAAGGATTACCTCCACCCCACACTCGCTAGTCGGGTTTAACGGGGAGTATTTTTTATATTAAATAGCATAATATAATTATTTATACAATATCTCCCACGTGGGCAACACATTGACCTGAGATAATCATATCATATATCCTTAGTGCTCAACTGTGTACCATTTATCCTTAGATTCCTCCTTATATACAATGTGGTCCATCTCCTATATTAATATGAGACCATGGCGGCTTTTGTCACTGTTAAACGTAACTAAACTGTTACAAGTCCCACATTGGTTGCCAATACAACTAATGTGGGGTTTATAAAGCCTTGAGCACTCCCACCCTTTGAGCTAGCTTTTGGGGTGGTGACCTCAAGGTTCGTAACAATTGGTGCTTTCATTGAGAGTTGAGGCTACGGAAAGGGCTACCTATAGGCTAGATTAAGGTGTCTTTGGGCACTGAATACTGATAGGTGAGTGAAGCCGCCCCAAAGGGGGAAAGGGCTACCGTCGGATCAGTGTCGATAGAGTGAAAGCCGCCGTGGACGTCGGCCCTTAATGGGGGTGGCAATGTTACAAGTCCCACATTGGTTGCCAATGCAACTAATGTGGGGTTTATAAAGCCTTGAGCACTCCCACCCTTTGAGCTAGCTTTTGGGGTGGTGACCTCAAGGTTCGTAACATAAACCTTCCATGGTCATTACACCAATATATTCAATGATATAGATCAAGTATGGATGAGTGTCATATATATTACATGCAATGTGATCTTAACCATGCCTATTTCCAACTGGTCCTACTTTAGTCCTTATGATATCAGCCCTTAATTTTCTGCATACACAAAGCATAAACATAAGCACAAAATATACACATTCAGAGGGAAAATAGCATCAAAATCTTTATTCTGCAGAAAACAAACATATAAGTGTTTTTACATAGAACACCAACATAAAGAACTCTCACTAAACCATAGTATCATCAAACAAAATAATACCCATATGAGCAGTATGCTCGTGAAAGACATTAAGCACTACGCCTTTAGTAAGCGGATCTGCAAGCATGGAGTTCATCCCTATGTGCTCTATGGAAATCTGACCACTCTGAACTCTTTCTTTAACAACCAGAAACTTTATATCAATGTGCTTCGATTTTGAAGAGCTTTTGTTATTGTTGGAGTACAATACTGCTGACTTATTGTCACAATAAATCTTAAGTGGCTTTTCAACACCACTTGCTATATGCAACCCTCTGACAAAATTTCGCAACCATACCCCATGGTTGGATGCCTCAAGACAAGCTACAAATCCAGCGACCATAGTAGAGGAAGCTACAAGTGTCTGCTTAGCACTCTTACAAGAAATAGCTCCTCTAACTAACGTGTAGACATAACCTGACGTGGATCTTTTACTGTCTTGGCATCCACCAATGATCTCTAATTCATCTAAACTCCAATATGTGAGCTTGTAATCTTTTGTTCTTTTTAAATACTGCATAACCGTCTTGGCTGCTTTCCAATGATCCACTCCTGGATTGCTCAAATATCTACCTAATACTCCCACTATAAATGCTATATCAGGGCAAGTACAAACCTCGGCATACGTAAGGCTTCCTACTGCCGAAGCATAAGGTACCTTTGTCAATTGTCATTTCCATCATCTCTAGCTTACCTTTGGGGCATTGATCGAGACTAAACTTATCTCCCTTAGATATGGGCGTGTCTCCTAATGCATAATCCTTCATGCCAAATCTATCCAGAATCTTTTCAATATAGGTCTTTTGTGATAACCGTAAGATACCTTGAGAGCGATCTCTAAATATCTGTATTCCTAAGACAAAAGATTCATTGCCAAGGTCCTTTATCTCAAAAAATTTAGTGAGAAATTTCTTGGTTTCATGCAATAAACCTATATCGCTGCTGGCAAATAATATATCATCAACATATAGTATCAGGAATATGAATTTACTCCCATTGGACGTGTGGTACACACAATCTTCTACCAAGTTCACCTCAAATCCATAGGAGATGATAACCTAATGAAATTTATCATACCATTAACGAGAAGCTTGCTTGAGGCTATAGATGGATTTCTTTAATTTGCAAACCATAGACTTTAAATCTCCAAATTCAAAGTTTTCTAGTTGCACCATATAAATGGTCTCATCAATGTTACCATTGAGAAACACTATTTTTACATCCATCTAATGTAGCTCCAAATCCAAATGAGCCACAAGTGCCATTATAGTCCTAAAAGAGTCCTTCGTAGAAACTAGAGATAAGGTCTCTTTATAGTTTATGCCTTCCTTCTGATTGAAACCTCTAGCAACTAGACATGCCTTATATATTTTGATGTTGCCCTTGGAATCCCTTTTGGTTTTAAATATCCATTTACAACCAATGAGTTTTGCACCTTTAGGTAACTCGACAAGATCCCAAACGTCATTATCTTTTATAGACTTCATCTCATCTTTCATGGCATCAATCCATTTATGAGCATCAAAGCTTTCCAAGACTTGTTGGAAGTTGATTGGATCATCTTCCTTCAAGCCTAAAATATTTTCATGCTCTTGAAGAAACACAATATAATTATTTGGAATTGTGTTTCTCCTTTCTCTAATGGATCTCTTTAATGACACTTCTTGTGTTTGTTGAGTTTGTTCTTCATGTGGCAATTGAGATGGTTCATTGTTGTCTTGACTCAAAGTAATGTCAGGAGCCAAAGCCTGTTCCATAACAATGTCATGAACAGGTACCTGATCATTAATTGTTTGTACCGGAATTGCATTTTAAATGACGCCAATATTAGGAAGAGAAATATAATTTTCTTTATCATCAAAGGCAACATTCCTTACTTTTTCTTCCCCTCAAACTCAGCATCCTCAAGTAAACTAGCATTTCCTATCTCAAAAAAAAAAATATATATCTTGTATTGAGATTATAAAACTTAAAGCCCCGAGAGCGTTCAAAATGACAAACATTAATCTCAATTGTTAAATAAATAAATAAAATCAAGAAACAAGTTTTTGTAGAACAACAAGTTTTTTTTTTTTAAATCTGAGCAAGAAATATGTTAGAGGCTCACTCTTTGTCACAAGGAGTAATGAACTTTATCGGGCTTTCACAAGTTAAAAAAACTCTTATAATTTTAAATGTTTGTTAAAAAATTATATGATATTTTAAAATATTATAAATTCATATTGTCCTTTTAAATATTATAAATCTATTAAAATCCAATCTTATGAAATTTTGATTGTAAAAAAAGTTTTTGAAAAATTCTTTAAAGTTACTATAATGTATTACTACTTAATCCCTAATGTTTCCATCTCATCACCTAAATTTGTTGTGATTGTATAATATATCACTTAGACCACCCGTCGTTTTATACATATATAATTTTTAAATTTAATATTAATCCTATTTTAATATAATATTATCAATTCAAAGCCTTAAAGATTAAATTAAAATTAAGCAGTACAACAAAAAATACATTTTTTCCTTAGTTTTAATTTATTTGTTATCATGGTTTATGATAATATAACTTATGATTCTCCCTTAGTCAAACCGCATTCAATTGAATTATTTGTAACATATAAATATGTGGATAATATTTCTCATATGGGTTCATTTATTCTTATGTTGAAGGAGAGATCTTCTCTCATACATATGTGGTGGGACCCGCCATTTAAAGAAAAAAAAATGAATGTCACGTTTTTTAATGGGTGTAGGAGACAAAACTACTCTTATGCAACATAAGAGTAGTTTTTCCCTTCTCATATTGACCCACTAATAAAGAAGATAAAGAGAAAGTGTATTACATGAGATATAAATATGGGTTATATTTATCTCATTTTACATGAGATATAAATATGGGTTATATTTATCTCATTTTACATGAGATAAACAAATTTCCTACATACACAAAAAGGGGTTGGGTCCCACCACTTTTTTTTTCTCTCCTCTTACCTATGGATCCCACTTATACTTTTATCTCTATAACATGAGATAATATTTTTCCCACAACATAAGAAAAATATATCCATATAAATATATGCCTTTTATATATAACGCCCAAGAATAAGCTTGGGCTTAAATTCGAACAGTTGAAGCCCGTTGGGCTTTGACCCAACCACCTGCGAACAGGAACAAAGAGCAGACAGGTTCCGCCGACCAGCTCTTTTCTGAATTCAATTTTGTTTTGTCAATCGTTGGCATTAAGCAGCCAGGCTGTTGTTAAGGCTTAAGAAAGTGTGTGTTGAAGTGAATGGGTATTCCATCGGAACTGAGGGACATGGCCAACAGAAAAGGTTTCCTTATTGCTTCTCCGGCAGAGGAGAGGAAGCTTTTGAGGTCCAAGCAATGTACTAATGGTATTTTTTCTATACCTTTTTTTTTTTTCAAACTTCATTAAATGGTTCATCTTATTGTTTATTATTATTTTATTTTATTTTTAATATCAGGACTATAATCGTTTATTAGGAGTATCTGATATAAAATTTAGATTATGGATTCTTGTTTTTCGTCGGTTAAAATGATTTGTTGATGATTTTCATTAGAGGTATCTCCGTTTATTATAAATGAAGCTTTACGTGCTCTTTTGCATGGTATTGGTATTGGTGTTTGGGAATCTCCGAGTTTTCGGATTTCTTTTGGTAACGCTAGAGATTTAAAATATCACCCAAATCCTTGATTGGAATATTTCTAAGGATCTGGGAAATGGTTGATTTTAAATTAAATAAAGGAAATAAGTTTCGTACCATCTACTTTACCTTTAACTTTAACTTTTAGCATCAAAACAAGGGGAAGAGAGTTCCCCTGCTTAAACATCCCTCCTCTTCTTCCATTCCCTCAGCTCAAAAACTTCCAAGCACAGCTTAAAAGGGGAGGGTTGCATTTAGTGTTTTATTAGTTATTAGAAAAACAAGGAACTAAAGTTGAAACTATTGCTTGTTTTACTTTTCTGCTGAATGGCAAAACTTTATTCAAGGAGCTTGATGTAATGTATGTGTTACAATCCTACTCCAAGGTATGGGACTTGGAGTCCCACATTGGAAATATAAGGCTCTGGTGTGCGGTTTATATGAACTTTGGGTTCTCCTACCTCATGGGCTTGCTTTTGGGGTGAGGCTCTCTTAAGATTCGTATCAATTGGTATTAGAGTCTTTCGCTATGTCATCCAGTTGCAATCGAGTGACACGGGTGGTGACGCTGGCATTGAAGTATTCGTCCGAGGCTAGTAAAAAGACTAGTGCAAAGCCCAGCCTGCATGGGTGCCGGGGCTACGGAACGTGGTGGAATGTTACGATCCTATTCCAAGTATGGGATATGGAGTTCCACATCAGAAACATAGGCTTTGGTGTGGGGTTTTAATGGACTTCAGGTTCTCCTACCTCATGGGTTAGCTTTTTGAGTGAGGCTCTCCCAAGGTTCGTATCAGTATGTTTGCCTGGCCATACATAAAGTAAATGTCCTCATTCAGCTGTCTCCAAGATTTTCATCAACAAAGCAGGGCATATATATGCTACATATTTTCTGATCTTGTCAAAGTTTGCCAAAGATCATGAGAAACTTGAATTATATAAGTTTTAACATACCTTTTCTTAATATGCAGAAGGTGTGCGTGCTGGATTCAAGGCAGCTTCTATTGCATGTGTCGCTAGTGCTGTGCCTACAGTATGTAATTTTTCATTTTGAAGACTTGCTGATAATGATACTGTGCTTCGTATTTCGTTTTGAATTATAAAGAAAAATTCACTTACAATATTTATGTAGCTTTTTGGTGCAACTTTTTTCTATAATAAAGTCCTTTATTTCACCAGCTTGTTGATGTTTATGTCTCCATGAATTGGTGAAAGAAAATCTTATGATGTCGAAAGATAAGACTCCACCATTTTATACTGGACCTAATTTTACCCCACTAGTTGGCATTAACTAGCAATCACCATTTAAATTCTAAGATGTACCATGACTTTATGTTTAAGGTCTTTCTTGATTTTTCTAGCCTTGTATCCTTTGGGCTCTGATCATTTGAGTTTTGACATCAGCAACTCGAGGATGCTTTGTCCGAAAATGTTTGTAACTGATGGCTGTAGATGAAGTTGTGAACAGTTTGGACTGAAGGGCATATAAAACTCAATCTTTCTCTACCATATCTTCTTATCTCCCTCTGGCTATATATTATACTGGTATAATGTAAGAATTAAGAATGTTATTGTCCCTCACACCCTAAGATAGTGGTTATAATGTCACAAAAATAATGTTGATAGATTGAACTTCCGAATGACAAGTTTGAGTTCAAGACCAATTTACTTTTTGAAACCTTTTCTCTTTGGGTTGCCAACTTCTAAAACCTAATATTCAGTGCAATTGAGAAATCTGGCAGACTGTAACTTTCACATGTTTGTTGATGGTGTTAAAATCATGTAGAGAGATTGCACTAAATATTGTTTGATTTCAGTATTATGTCATTCTATGCCACTCTATTCATTAATGATAGGTTGGCCTATTAAAGATTCTTTATTTAATGTTTCATTTTTTAAATTCACAGTTGACTGCAGTTCGAATGATTCCATGGGCCAAGGCAAACCTCAATTATACTGCACAGGCACTTATCATATCTGCTGGTATGATCTCAACTTAAATGGAAACTTTAGTCTTGTTATCTTAGTATCAGAGAACCAAAAAACTAATTTAAGATCAATATACTTTTAGATTTTGTATGAACAAGAATAAATCTTTTCATTAAGTGCTTTGTTATCTGTAATTGGCTTCGAAAGAAGAAGCAATAAATCTTGATACGAGCTTATTAACAAATTCATATATTTATCATGGGGAAGGTTATACTTACAACCTTTTTTTTACAAGCTCTTACAACCATATCTTATCACCGTTGATTTCCGTCAATCAACGGTTATCATTTATTGTGAATTAATAATTAATTAATTAGTTTAATTTGCGAAAATGATAACCGTTGATTGGCGGAAATCAACGGTGATAAGATATGGTTGTAAGAGGTTGTAAAAAAAAAGGTTATAAGTATAACCTTCCTCATTTATCATATATGTACTTGAATGAAATTCAATGAAGAAGGAATAGGACTCATCTTTTTGCTATTGATCCACCCTGTAAACAAAATGCATGACTTATTTGGTTTACTTTGATTCTCTTTTGCAAAGTGTTTGAATACATAGTAACATTAAACTGTGGTTGGTGAACAGCATCCATTGCTGCATACTTCATCACTGCTGATAAAACTATCTTGGAGTGTGCAAGAAAGAATGCGAAGCTTGAAGACTCTTTGAGACACAATAGATAATACAGTTATATCTTAGAAACTGCAACATGTAAGAAATATCGTTGGTCTTGGGGCATGATGGTGCTACTTCTTGTAATGCAAGCTCGGCTGGCCTATTGCAAAGTTTTTGTTGATGGGTCTGTCTGAGATGGATTTCAAAGTGTATTTTCTTGAATAAAATATTTTGTTGTTATGTAACATTCAAATTTGGAATTGCTCACCCTACGGCTTCAAAAGTTGTAAGTTGTGCTGTGGGTGACTTCATGTCCTTTGCTAGCTTTTGTTGCAATCTCTACTTGTCATAGAAATTAAAAATAAAAAACAATACTTCTGACTCACAAAATTCTATGAGCAATTTGACATTTTGGTCTGATTCTAATTGCATATCTTGTTTCACTCCCTTATACCTATGGCACATTCACCTATATGAGTTGAGTTATTTATGAAAAAAATATGCTTAATCAAACTCGTTTATTTAACTAATCAAACAAGTTAAAAGTTTGAGAATAGATTTTTTTTAAATATATATGGATTTCATTTCTAAGCTTTGACATTAAAAGCTCATGAATAATTTGTTTATGTGCACATGCCCGTGTGTATCTATGTACAAAAGGGACGTAGTTATAGAGATATCAAGTGAAGTGAGAGTATTATTTTATGGTGAGAGATAGGTCAATTTAAATTATTTATTTTACATGGCCAAGACTAGAAGTTACTCAAAATTTATATGACAATTTGAATTGTAATTTTATTTATTATTGTTAATCGCTTAATTCAAATTTTTGAAGTCTTAATTTTCATTCCATCTTATCCACCCTTATATAACATGGCATTGAACTCATTTATTATAATTAGATTGATTCCATTGAATTAGAGTATATATGTTTCATGCCATTTATTAGATATTAGGTATAAGGGTACTTTAGTATTTCAATGATATTCTAGATCTCTCTTTTCTGTTATGCTCTTCTATATAATTGTGGTATTCATTTGTACAATATGTGAGCTCTTATATAGAAGAGCATAACAGAAAAAAGAGATCTAGAATATCATTGAAATACTAAACTACCTTTATACCTAATATCTAATACGATTAAATCCGTCTCATGTAAATTTGTAATATAGGCAATATAGTTTCCCTTTTTCCTTTGAGTGGTTAATATTATGTTAATAGCAACTTTACCAAGTTAAAGGGCAAGTAAAAGTTGATAAGAAATTTTTTTGCAAATGGGGAAGAAAGAAAATAATCCTTTTTGTTAGTAAATAAAGCACGAAAACGTAAAGCTCGAAATTAAATTGCCAATCACAAATGTAGTCAGACATTTCTCTGCGTATAGCTTGCCAATATGGCCGTCTAGAAGCATA
>JAVKPL010009385.1:0-36378 GCA_032173675.1 Gastrolobium villosum
TACACTCCTACTCCACTCCATTGCTTCGGTTAAGGGGATGGCTTGATTTGTGAATTTCTCCTCTCTTCCCTACACTGTTCGATCACAGCATGTGTGTTTAGAGATTGAAACTTCCTTCTTATCCGCTTCTTCCCATTCTGTTCGGCCAACATAAGTGTCCTAGGAAACCGGTTTTTGTCATCTCTTCCTTTACTGCTCATCTTTTGAACTGTTGGTAGTCTGTATATACATATATAGGCTGTAGTATCCAACTTTGTTGAATTCAAGTAATGGGACAGCTTGTATTTTAGCGCACCATAAAGTGTAATGTTGGAAATGTGAATAAAAGTCATGAACCTTATGCCTGCTAGCCAAACAGATTTCTGAGTATATAAATAGATCCTAGATGAGAATATTGGACTATTTTTGTAGGGTGGTATCGCACTCCTAACCCTGTGTATATTAAATTGAATTCAAAACATGCTTTGGGCCACACTCTAGCGCACACATGTCATAGGGAAGTTGTTATAAATAAAATATATAAGAGGCATGCTGTGGTACCTTCTAAACCTTGTAGAAATGGCCATTTAAATGTTAAATGAGTAGCACCTAATTTAATAGGCAGGACCGAATTGGTTTATATGTATGAAGCCTTGGAGATGTTGTTTTGTTAGCAATTGTTGGAATAAAAATGTATGCAGTGAACTATTAGTCTTGAATGCTTGCTAAATCAAATAAAATACAAGAATGGGAATTATGGAAATGACTTGGGAATTATGGGATTAATATGGAACCAATTCTGATTCGTCACACATGTGTTTAGGTGCACGTAGCTCTTATAGAGTGAGGTGAATCTTGGTGCTGTTGCTTATTGCTTGGGCGCAAGGTAAGTGTCAGGCGATATTACCTAATGTGACTATTGACTACTGGTATAAAGTTGTGACATGATGCTCCATACTCCGTAAAAGTAATATGTTCCTTATTATGAAAGAAAACTGCCAAAAATGTGCCGTGATGGCTATGGAAATGTGCCGTGATGGCTATATGATTATGAGGTAAAGATGTTATGTGGCAGCATAACGTATATGACAAGTATATGTGCCGTGATGGCTATATGAAAAGTATATAAGCATGCACCTTACATCATACCGCATTTTTGTACGTTTTGGTGTGTGAAAGCATAGCATGGCATGCATGTACCAAGATCATATAGGCCTTGTTTTTAGAATAGTTATGTACAGGACCATGTGTTTGAGCAAGCATCATATAGGCATCCCTAAGGTACCAGGGTATGGGACACTTGGCATTAGTCCGCATAGGCCCACAGTTGGAATCCACAGGGAGCTCAGGTGCCAGGTATATTGATTCCACTGTGAAGTGCGCGCACGACGGTGCTAAAAGCGCAAAGGAAAGGCGTTATATACGCAATATATATGAATATGATGAAAAGGAAAGGCGTTATGTACGCAATATATATATATATATATGATGAAAAGGAAAAAGGAAAAGGAACAAGGATATGTTGAAGTGACTGTTTATGATTTTGTGCCTAGTTAATACTGTTATATTATTGGTTTTGTTGCCACACTACTGGGATTATTCTCACCCCTTTGGGGCTGCTATTTTCATAAAATGGCAGGAAAAAGGAAAGCACACTTGAAGACGTGAGTATATGGATGCATGCTGTTGATTAATATTGATTGGACTTTGGCTGTTGCTGTGTGATTGCTGGATGACTGTATATCTTGTATATTTCGGGAACTTGGATGATTGTTGAAATTATTACTTTAACTCTGTTTAGTCTTTTATGAACAGCGGCTGTTTGGAAAACGTTTTGTGAAAAGAATTTTTGAACGTTTTATTAAGTGCTGAATTTTAACAGTTTTACCGGTACTTTACGGGTCGTGTTCAAGGGGCAAACGAACTCTGATTTACTATTATTTTATATGCACGCGAAGCCCCGGGAATGTACTTTCAAACTGTGCAGGTTTCATTTTTATACGAAACCTGTACGAACTCCAGTGAGCTTCGCCTTACAGCCTGTTTCCAGAAAACGGACAGGATTCACAAGCGTTTTACGTGTCCTGTTCCGCGGGGCTATTCACCTCCGAATCGCGCATAATTTATATGTACGCGATGCCCCGGATGTCTAGTTTTTCAGAATCTTGGAATATTTTTTATCGCATCTGAATTCGATTTTATACAGATTTTATAAGAGAGCAAGGTTTTCTGCAAAGTATAGAAAATTCAGCAAAGGGTTTTATCATTGACCTTTTCTATGTTTGATAAACGATTTCATTTTTCTCAAATTGTTTTTATAAGAATCAAATCTAGATTTTTTTCAAGTTTCCAAATTAAATGATATTTGATAAAGTTTTAAAATTTATGAGTTTCATACCGCTGCAACTCTAATACGATTTAGCAAACAACCCTCTTGGATGCATACAAGAGTGGGTGTTACAGAAAATGTATTCCGTCGAAAACGGATGAATAAATTAAATGCATATCAAATTGATTTTTTGAAGTTTTTCCACTGAAAATGGATTCCGTAGAAGATTTTTGATGGAAAATGGATTCTGTCGAAGATTTTTGATGGAAAATGAATTCCGTCGAAAATGGATGAATAAAATAAATGCAAAAGAAATTGATTTTGTGAAGTTTTTTTGACGGAAAACGGATTCCGTCGAAAATGGATGAATAAAATAACTGCAAAAGAAATTGATATTGTGAAGTTTTTTGACGGAAAACGAATTCCGTCGAAAATGGATGAATAAAATAAATTGCAAAAGAAATTCATTTTGTAAAGTTTTTCGACGGAAAATGAATTCCGTCGAAAATGTATGAATAAAATAAATGTAAAAGAAATTGATTTTGTGAAGTTTTCGACAGAAAATGGATTCCGTCGAAGGATTATGATGGAAAATGTATTCCGTCGAAAACGGATGAATAAATTAAATGCAAAAGAAATTGATTTTTTGAAGTTTCTCCACTGAAAATGGATTCCGTAGAAGATTTTTGATGGAAAATGGATTCTGTCGAAGATTTTTTATGGAAGATGAATTCCGTCGAAAATGGATGAATAAAATAAATGTAAATGAAATTGATTTTGTGAAGTTTTTCGACAGAAAATGGATTCCTTCGAAGATTTTTGACGGAAAATGAATTCCGTCGAAAATGGATGAATAAAATAAATGCAAAAGGAATTGATTTAGTGAAGTTTTTTTGACGGAAAACAGATTCCGTCGAAAATGGATGTATAAAATAAATGCAAAAGAAATTGATTTTGTGAAGTTTTTTGATGGAAAATGGATTCCGTCGAAAATGGATAAATAAAATAAATGCAAAAGAAATTGATTTTTTGAAGTTTTTCGACGGAAAATGGATTCCGTAGAAGATTTTTGATGGAAAATGGATTCTGTCGAAGATTTTTGACGGAAAATGAATTCCGTCGAAAATGGATGAATAAAATAAATGCAAAAAAAAATGGATTTTGTGAAGTTTTTCGACGGAAAATGGATTCCGTCGAAGATTTTTGACGGAAAATGAATTCCGTCGAAAATGGATGAATAAGATAATTGCAAAAGAAATTGATTTTGTGTTGTTTTTCAAAGGAAAATGGATTCCGTTGAAAATGGATGAATAAAATAAATGCAAAAGAAATTGATTTTGTGAAGTTTTTCGACGGAAAATGTATTCCGTGGAAAACAGATGAATAAAATAAATGTAAAAGAAATTGATTTTGTGAAGTTTTTCGACGAAAATGGAAATCCGTCGAAGATTTTTGACGGAATACGAATTCCATCGAAAATATAACACCTCACAATTCTAAATTAAGTAATTAAAGTGTTAAGTGAGTAATTAAGTGAAGGATTAGTGAAAATCCCAAAGATTGGGCCAAAATACAAAGAAAGGGCAAAACGGTAATTAGCCAACACGCAACCTTAAGAAGATAAAAATTGAGCAAAAGGTCTCATATGATAAAAATAAGCTTGGAAATGGATTCAGAATGGAAAATTGAGTGGATAGGCAAGTTTCAGAAAAATCAGTGAATAGTGTTTTTCGCGGGTAAAAATACCGCAGTCAGATTGCACCGTAAAACGTGCCAGTGGAATTTTGAGCTCTAGGTTTCAAATATAAATTTTAAATGGTCCATAGAAATAAGAAATATGATTTCTGTAATATTTGACGAATTTAAGTTAGTTTGTGGAAGCGTGCCAATGGCGCGCGCTGTAGCTTAAAGCAGTGTTTTTTCCGAACAACCGGAAAGCTCCGGATTTATCTGAGTGGGTATAATTAAAAGAGTTTAGTTAATATTAAAAATTAGAATTTCTAAATAGGTTTTAAATTTGTGGACGTTTAGTGGTGATCGGAGGGAAATTCGGATGAGTTTTAAATCACGTGGGACCCGTTCCACTTAAAGTCACTTAAATCACTATTCATTGTCACTAACCTCACTCTTTCTCTCTCCCTCCATGCGCATGAACACAGCCCCCACCCCCTTCACCATGAAAAATTTCCTTTGGCCATAACTTGGCCATTTTTCCACCGAATTCAACGATTCTTGTCTTGAATCTTGATGGAAAACACCTTCTGAACCCATTGGTACCACTTTTGAGCCTTGAAACCGTGTATTTGGGGAGATCTGCACCAAAATCAGATCCGAAATTTTGAGAATTTTTGGTGTTCATGAAGCTTTTTCATGCTCCAATGGTGGAGTATGCTTAGGAGGAGCCATATACCTTGCAATCGGGTAAGTTATTTCAACATTTCATTGGTTGATTTTTGAGTTTGGATTATGGACCCTAAAGAGGGATTTTGGGATATGTTGTGTTAGAGAGCTCAAATGGAAAATGTCTATTATATGATAATGTCTTAGAATGATGTATTAATGCTAGAAATGCAATGAAAATTTTAAGCGAAAAAAATGAATTTTAACTTTGAAAAAAAAATTGGTGCATGAAGTGGATTTTTGAGTTTTGGTGTTAATGTGTGGTATAGTGAATTGTAGTGTGATTATATGATGATATGAAGTGATTATGTGAGTGGTGGACCATAGGAATTGAGTGGAAATCCTTGGTTTGGTTAACCAAGATTCGGCCATTTAGGTATAATTGAGCAAATTGATATTTTAGAACACTTTGGTGTTGTGTTGTGTGATGGAAAAGTTACTAGATGGGTTGTGTGGTGATTGGCATGTGGAAGGATCAATGTAAAAATGATAAGTGTGGAAAGTGGCAAAATGTGCCTAAAGTGTAATATTTCGCAAAACGTTGCGTAAAAGTCGTAAAACCAAAAAACGGCGATTGAACTAGCCTTTGGGTAACCTAAGTGAGTGTAATAAAATGAGAAAGAAAATTTAGAAAAATAAAACCTAAATTAAGAATATGTTGGCCGAACCCTTAGGGGAGGAGGAGAGGAAATCTGACGTTTTCGCGTTTCGACGTATTTTGACTGAAACTGACGGTTGTGCATGGTTGTACAGGTTGCCGTACGTGGATATAAACTTGGAACAGTGAAACAGTGGATTGCCCTTGGTCCTGGATCAAGTGGATTGAGGTAAGTGATGTGGTTTACATATGATATGTTGAAATTCATGAGTGGATTCAAAGTTCTAAGTGTGTGGAATGGTCCTCTGTGTAGGCGTTCTCGGTGAATCAAGCTGTACGTGGAGTTTTGCGGAGCTCAGTGGAAGGAAAAAGAAAGGTAACCTCTTGGTACTAGGGCTTGTTCCCCTTTTGTGTTCCACCTTGCTAGTTGATGGCAATGGTAGGAAGTGTGTATGAGTAGTGTAGAACAGCATGAGCATGCCTGTGCATTATCACAGTGGGTACTTATGTACCAGATCTCTGGCCAGTAGATATTTTTAGCCTTCGGGCACATTTTTCGGACTGCCACTGGATAGGTCTCCGAGAGGGAGTTCCAGTTGACCCAGGGTCGTGGTGTGTTATCCGGATAGGAGCACACTAGGTTGTCTCGGGTGTATATGGTTGGAAGGGGTACCTTGGTGGGTTGTTCTATGAACACGCCAGGGGTAGTACCTATAGGCGTATAGCTGAGGACATGGCGTGGTATTGGTAGCTACCATCCCGCATGTCGTAGTTGTTCTGATATATATCCCCCTTTCTCTAAATCCCTTGCTTTATCCCATTTTATAACAGTGGTGTTGTTTTTATATTATTGATATACATCGAAGTGAACCATTGGGCGGAGTTTTCTCCAGAACCTCTTGGTTACTGAGATATATCTGTATATCTCACCCCGTCTCGGGGCATTTATTTCAGGATATACCAGTGAATATGGAGCAGCGGGCAAGAAGCCCGCATGATGATGAGTGGAGTAGTGATTCATGTTTTGTTTCAGTGTATCATACATATCATTTTAGTTTATGGATTTATTTGGCAAGTGAAGTTGTAATATGTAAACAATTGTAGTTTAAAGTTAAAGTTGTAAATGTAAATGTAATCCAGTATTGTAAATGTACCATGGATGTATGTAATATGATGGAAGAGTTTTAGGCCTATTGTAGGTTTATGATTATCTGCATTATGGTTTATGCATGAAATTGAATGTTAGTGATTGAAACTATAAAGGACTTGAAAGTAAACTGTTTATGTTTTAAGTGTATATTGGATTGGGTTGTAAGTGCCCCAAGGCGTTGTTGGTCCTTGTGTGTGCCACCCATTGGATCTTGCTGGATTTCAGGTGTATTAGTAGTGTTAAACAGCTTATGCAAATTTGGGGATTTTAGGAAATACAAAGGAAACTCTGGCGAATTTTCTGTAGAATTGGCAGTTTTTGGGTGAACTTTGGGAGAGCGTATCTCTCTCCATAGTGGTCCGATTGGGACGTGCCATACGCCATTTTGAAGCTTAAGATGTCCCCTACGTTGTATCAAAAGCCTAGGATCATTGGTGGTGTGTGCAGCCCATGGGGGCTGTTGTCATATTCTGCCCTGTTCTGTCCTGTTTAGTGGGCAGATTTGAAGCAGTTTTGGGAAATTAATTTACGCTTCGTTACTTGGTCAAATTAAGCACACGATATATCAAATCGAAGTTTGAGGTGTCTAGTTTATGGTGTAAAATCTTGAGAGTCATTGGATGGGCGGTTAGGTGCAGTTTATTCCGTGAAGATTGGAGGTTTTAGGCTGTTTTGGAGTTGGTAGGCAATGTTGTTCGTTCAACTTCAAACGGCGATAACCGGAGCTCACGAGCTCGGAATCGAGTGTGTGATAGCTTGTTAGAAAGGTAAGTGAATAAGGAAAAAAGATAACCTGGATTTTAAGTTTGGATTTTTATTTTGTGTTAGTAAAAAAACAAATTAGCAAATCTGGTTAAGTGGTAAAAACGTAAACAATGAGGAATTGGCTAAGTGGGTTTATGGGAACCCCTTAGTATCTTGTATGTGATAAAATAAAGTGTATAAATAGTTAAGAAATTCTTCCGCTAGTGTTTCAGTTACGATCACAGCTTTTTATTATTACGCTTTTTATACTTTTACTGTTCGCGTAATAATCGGAAAAAGTTTATTCTCATTTTTATAAATGAATTGTTGTGATTGTAACTGCGCTTAATATCATAATTAATGTTAACAATACCGATGTACAACGGGCTGTTACATTTTATGGTATCAGAGCAGTTTTGTTAGGGAACTCTGATAATATATATATGTGTGTGTGTGTGTGTGTGTTATGTGCTACATAGTTGTATGTAGATTCTTATCGATTACTGTATATGTAATTCCTTAGTGTGGGTCTGATCAACCCATTTCTTTGTGTTACATCTGTGGTCATCGTAAGAAGCCTGTGTAGTAACCTTGAAGCACCGAGTGTGAGTCTTTAGCCTGATGTTGTGGCTGCAGTGTTAACTGCTCCATGGACAAAGGATGGCAGTAAGTCAAGTATGAATATTAGAAGGCATAAAAGTACATATATAAATATTATATCTGACTTCGATGTAAGTCAAGAGAAAAGTGTATTATAAGCAACAGTGGTGTACAATTTATGATATGTACAATATAAGCATAGACGAACTTTGCAGTACTATGAAAAATGAACATATAACAGAGATGAACTTATGAGATTGGTGAAATTCCAAGTATATGTGTAGAATAGTAAGACAATTATGTTCAAGTGGTCTTGGTGAATAGACTTCATCAAGGCGAGAGGTTTTGAACCTGAAGAATTATTGAGAAAAGGGAACAGATATTCGTATGCGTGAGTTAAATACATCATGTTTGATTAGCAGTTATGATACCAAGACAAGTGCGGTGCACTTGAATGAATTGGGATGTTTCAAGCAGAGAAGCAAATAGAATTTTCGATGAGTAATCTATGAGATTTGACCACTTGAAAGTATGATGCTGGTAGATTGGTAATATGAGAGGTATTGAAATATGGGAGTGAATTCCATAAAGAGGTAGTGTTGACTAAACACAAGTGAGGTGAACTAATGATGAGTATATTATTATGTGTAATATGTATGAGGAAAAGTGAAGGAATCGCCATGGATGACACAAGATATATGTACCATGAAGGCACTATTGCAGTTAGTGGATGTCGACTTAAATTGGCAGACGTATCAGTGATAAAGGAACAGGATGGTTGAGATGTACAGTCATTTATACGAAAGTAATGAGAATTGTAAAGAAATAAAGATTTTGTGGTATATGTATATGTACTACTAATAGTAGTGCGCTTATGAAGATATTGGTATTTGATACGGAGTGGTAGACGGAGTAAAGGTATTTTCAAGGTAAAAAGACATTCTACAACCACCAAGGGTGGAAGCGATCAGGAGAATTGATGAGTTGCTCTACAGTATAGAGCGTATGTTATGTGAGCCGTAGCAGGCAGTGGATTAGGACGATGGCATGATTTTGCGGGTTATTGTTGTATAACAATAAGGTGAGATGGTATGATTAGTGAAGGAATGAAGGTAAAACTTAATGTGAAATCAAGTGATTAGTATACGAACCAAGTGTCAATAAAGTGCGAAAGTCAGAGGTTAATGAAAGAACTGATGTGTAAAGTGTGCCGAGAGTGTGGAATTATGTGGTCCGCAAAGGATTTAATGTGTAATGACAAGATAAAAATGATAAGATTTGTTAGTGAGCTGAGGTATAATTGTCAGTGCAAGAACGGACGAGTAGTTTTGAGTGCAAGGGTTAATGTAAATTTCAGTGCAAGGATTGAGGTGAAGTAGTCCTCTGTGATTCGACGGAAATGATTGGAAGATCCCTGTGTGATGGGAAATGTGAAACTTATACTGAGAGAATTGAGATGTGTACAGAACTTTGAGAAAATTTAGCAATTATGGATTAGGGATTATGTTATGAACCATGGCAAGTGATTAGTCAAAGTGAAAGAGTAAACAATCTGTGAGAAGAATAAGCAAGGAAGAGATAATGGACTACGGACTGAACGGTAACAAGACAGAAGGAACTATTACGAGTTAGAAAACGTGTACGAAATTACAAAGAGATTTTGAATGGTTATATGGTAACTATGTTATAAACCAGGTCCGACGGGTAACCGAAACGAAAGTAAACTACCAGTGAGAAGAATGACACGAGAGAGTAAGAAGAATTAACTTATATGTAACAGGTGTATATTATACCACTACTACTAAGGTTATGGGGGCAGCCCATGTGGTAATACAGAACAGTTTTGATGTTATATACAGAGGTGATACAGACACCAAATGGACTGGGTCCATATGTGATCGGGAGTGTACGGAGTACCAGTTTTTCCGTCATATACAGATATATTATAAGTATAAACTCCTCTGTGCACTGGGTGCATGTAATATGATTTGATAGTAGGGAGATCTCAGTGGGGCCTATGTGCCAGGAGTGTATAGCTATCTCGGTGCGGGTTAAGTTCCCGGAGACTAGCAGTATTTGATATGAGTAATGAGAAACGAGGAAGTGTTCCACATTGGTGTAACGGTCAGTATGGTAAAGATAATTTATGTAAATGCACAAAGAAGAAACATTTGGGGGATGCCTTAGAATAGGGACAGCTAGTAGTAAGTCATTTTTACGGCAGGGATCATATGGGTGGATTCTCTGCTCGGTGGGTCATGGCATCTGGGGCCCTTAGGATAGCAAGAGCTCGAGGGGTTAAACCTGTGAATGTTGTTACCCACTGTATTGGGAGAGTTTTTCCATATGGTTAACGCAAGATGCGAGGTCATATAGTTGTAAATGGATAATAGTATGTCAGGTTTGGATATAAGAGTTGTGGCTTAGTGTGCAAGAACTTCGAAGTGTGATAGTGAAACACTATTGTGGGTGTAAAATAAGTTTGATGAAATAAATTTTGTCTCTAAGTGAAGTAGTAAGTTAGTTGGAACCCTCGTCTTATGACCAAAAATGGATGATAACGTGAGTTAAAGTTGACAGAATGAGTAAGTGTCCTTCTAGGAAGGCTAGTGATGATCAAGATTTCAGGTTAAAACAGTAAAGTGTTAGCCCTAAGGAAATGATGAATTGAAATAGAGTCAAGTGCGAACGTGTATTAATGGATGGGAACTATAGTTGTAATTGATTACCAAAAAGTGAATAGCTTGGTTTTGCTGGTAAAGTAGGTTGAGAAATGTTGTATGTGATCGCATATGCCACTTATGGTGGAAAGTGTGTGGAAAATGCACAATGTGGATGGTGTTTTGATTAAGTACTAATGAGGTATGGACGAGTGTTTGTGGTAACTTTAAATATTCCGAGAGATTGATGTACCAACTGGTGGTGAATTGTAGAAATAGTGGCAATGATGGAATTAATTTTAAGTTGCTTGATAATTAAGTGTCAAGGATTCCTAGTGAATAGGACTTGTATATGAGAGATATGGCATTTTGAATAGTCCATCAGTTAATGGTGAAGTGGGTCGGAAATTGATTTGTTCCAAAGTGTTAAGTGGAAGTGAGTAAAGCTGTAAAGTAATAGTATTTTGAGTTGGACATCCAGGATTAAATGATTATGATTACGAGAAAGTGGTATAAATGAGTGGAACATAAGGTTAAGTGGTAACATCGAAGTGGAATGAAAGTTGAAAATAGTTAGTGGGTGAAAATATTAAACATGAGTCCTATATGGAGGTCATTGATGAGTGTTGTGTTTAGACAGTGATAGGTCTGAGTATAGAATTGAGCTGACTGAGTTGATAGAGTTGAGATAGTTCAGTTAATGAAAAAAGTAACAGTGAAAGCAAATTATGAATATGATTACTAGATGGAAAGATTCAGGAGTGTGTGTGGTTAAAAGACCTTAAAAGGTTAATCGAAGAGATAAACTATTGTGAGGATTGTTAGTTTCGTATCACAAGGAGAAAAATATGGTGGTGAGTACCTAAGAAGAGGTGAAGACACGTGACAAGGAAAAATAAAGTATATGAGTGTAGCATTCAATGTGAGTCGGAATCATAAGAAACGACAAAGTGCCCTGGAAACTAGAAAGGATGTGCTTCGGTGAAAGCTAAGAAAAACAACTAAATCGTAAGAGCAATAACAGTAATGGAAAGGACTAGAATGTCTGAGTATGGTTGAAACATTGAGGATAGCGAAAAGAGCTAAATATTAAAGAAAGTGTGAAGATACATGAAAACAGAGAGTCTATTATGGAAACAACTATAGATTTTTGGGAACAACATTGGATCAGAAATACAGATGAAGATGAGAATGAGATGAAGTGAGATAAACAAATTGTAATGTGGTCGTTTATTACCGATGAATTGGTGAAAGTGTAACCGTAAGCCGTAAAGAGCTTAAAGTATTGCGAATTGAAGGTCGTGGCACCATAAATGACAAGTGTAAAATGAGTATATGATGAACTACAGTGAGTGAAAAAGCAACAGTGGTTTAAGGAAACAGTGAAAGATATAATGAGTTAAGGGGTCAGATACCCGAAGTTATCAAGTTTGTGAAGGACTAAGTAATCATGGATACCACAGAAATGAGATTTTCGATTACACCCCGTGTTACGGGACCGTTAAGATGTAATTTTGCGGACGAAATTCTAAAAGGTGGGGTGATTATAACACCTCACAATTCTAAATTAAGTAATTAAAGTGTTAAGTGAGTAATTAAGTGAAGGATTAGTGAAAATCCCAAAGATTAGGCCAAAATACAAAGAAAGGGCAAAACGGTAATTAGCCAACACGCAACCCTAGGAAGATAAAAATTGAGCAGAAGGTCTCAGATGATAAAAATAAGCCTGGAAATGGATTCAGAATGGAAAATTGAGTGGATAGGCAAGTTTCAGAAAAATCAGTGAATAGTGTTTTTCGCGGGTAAAAATATCGCAGTCAGATTGCACCGTAAAACGTGCCAGTGGAATTTTGAGCTCTAGGTTTCAAATATAAATTTTAAATGGTCCATAGAAATAAGAAATATGATTTCTGATAATATTTGACGAATTTAATCCAGTTTGTGGAAGCGTGCCAATGGCACGCGCTGTAGCTTAAAGCAATGTTTTTCCCGAACAACCGAAAAGCTCCGGATTTATCTGAGTGGGTATAATTAAAATAGTTTAGTTAATATTAAAAATTAGAATTTCTAAATAGGTTTTAAATTTGTGGACGTTTTGTGGTGATCGGAGGGAAATTCGGATGAGTTTTAAATCGCGTGGGACCCGTTCCACTTAAAGTCACTTAAATCACTATTCATTGTCACTAACCTCACTCTTTCTCTCTCCCTCCATGCGCATGAACACAGCCCCCACCCCCCTTCACCATGAAAAATTTCCTTTGGCCATAACTTGGCCATTTCTCCACCGAATTCAACGATTCTTGTCTTGAATCTTGATGGAAAACACCTTTTGAACCCATTGGTACCACTTTTGAGCCTTGAAACCGCGTATTTGGGGAGACCTGCACCAAAATCAGATCCAAAATTTTGAGAATTTTTGGTGTTCATGAAGCTTTTTCATGCTCCAATGGTGGAGTATGCTTAGGAGGAGCCATATACCTTGCAATCGGGTAAGTTATTTCAACATTTCATTGGTTGATTTTCGAATTTGGATTATGGACCCTAAAGAGGGATTTTGTGATATGTTGTGTTAGAGAGCTCAAATGGAAAATGTCTATTAGATGATAATGTCTTAGAATGATGTATTAATGCTAGAAATGCAATGAAAATTTTAAGGGAAAAAAATGAATTTTAACTTTGAAAAAAAAATTGGTGCATGAAGTGGATTTTTGTGTTTTGGTGTTAATGTGTGGTATAGTGAATTGTAGTGTGGTTATATGATGATATAAAGTGATTATGTGAGTGGTGGACCATAGGAATTGAGTGGAAATCCTTGGTTTGGTTAACCAAGATTCGGCCATTTAGGTATAATTGAGCAAATTGATGTTTTAGAACACTTTGGTGTTGTGTTGTGTGATGGAAAAGTTACTAGATGGGTTGTGTGGTGATTGGCATGTGGAAGGATCAATGTAAAAATGATAAGTGTGGAAAGTGGCAAAATGTGCCTAAAGTGTAATATTTCGCAAAACGTTGCGTAAAAGTCGTAAAACCGAAAAACGGCGATTGAACTAGCCTTTGGGTAACCTAAGTGAGTGTAATAAAATGAGAAAGAAAATTTAGAAAAATAAAACCTAAATTAAGCCTATGTTGGCCGAACCCTTAGGGGAGGAGGAGAGGAAATCTGACGTTTTCACGTTTCGACGTATTTTGACTGAAACTGACGGCTGTGCATGGTTGTACAGGTTGCCGTACGTGGATATAAACTTGGAACAGTGAAACAGTGGATTTCCCTTGGTCCTGGATTAAGTGGATTGAGGTAAGTGATGTGGTTTACATATGATATGTTGAAATTCATGAGTGGATTCAAAGTTCTAAGTGTGTGGAATGGTCCTCTGTGTAGGCGTTCCCTGTGAATCAAGCTGTAAGTGGAGTTCTGCGGAGCTCAGTGGAAGGAAAAAGAAAGGTAACCTCTTGGTACTGGGGCTTGTTCCCCTTTTGTGTTCCACCTTGCTAGTTGATGGCAATGGTAGGAAGTGTGTATGAGTAGTGTAGAACAGCATGAGCATGCATGTGCATTATCACAGTGGGTACTTATGTACCAGATCTCTGGCCAGTAGATATTTTTAGCCTTCGGGCAAGTTTTCCGGACTGCCACTGGATAGGTCTCCGAGAGGGAGTTCCAGTTGACCCAGGGTCGTGGTGTGTTATCCGGATAGGAGCACACTAGGTTGTCTCGGGTGTATATGTATGGAAGGGGTACCTTGGTGGGTTGTTCTATGAACACGCCAGGGGTAGTACCCATAGGCGTATAGCTGAGGACATGGCGTGGTATTGGTATCTACCATCCCGCATGTCGGAGTCGTTCTGATATATATCCCCCTTTCTCTAAATCCCTTGCTTTATCCCGTTTTATAACAGTGGTGTTGTTTTAATATTATTGATATACATCGAAGTGAACCATTGGGCGGAGTTTTCTCCAGAACCTCTTGGTTACTGAGATATATCTGTATATCTCACCCCGTCTCGGGGCATTTATTTCAGGATGTACCAGTGGATATGGAGCAGCGGGCAAGAAGCCCGCATGATGATGAGTGGAGTAGTGATGCATGTTTTGTTTCAGTGTATCATACATGTCATTTTAGTTTATGGATTTATTTGGCAAGTGATGTTGTAATATGTAAACAATTGTAGTTTAAAGTTAAAGTTGTAAATGTAAATGTAATCCAGTATTGTAAATGTACCATGGATGTATGTAATATGATGGAAGAGCTTTAGGCCTATTGTAGGTTTATGATTATCTGCATTATGGTTTATGCATGAAATTGAATGTTAGTGATTGAAACTATAAAGGACTTGAAAGTAAACTGTTTATGTTTTAAGTCTATATTGGATTGGGTTGTAAGTGCCCCAAGGCGTTGTTGGTCCTTGTGTGTGCCACCCATTGGATCTTGCTGGATTTCAGGTGTATTAGTAGTGTTAAACAGTTTATGCAAATTTGGGGATTTTAGGAAATACAAAGGAAACTATGGCGAATTTTCTCTAGAATTGGCGGTTTTTGGGTGAACTTTGGGAGAGCGTATCTCTCTCCATAGTGGTCCGATTGGGACGTGCCATACGCCATTTTGAAGCTTAAGATGTCCCCTACGTTGTGTCAAAAGACTCGGATCATTGGTGGTGTGCGCAGCCCATGGGGGCTGTTGTCATATTCTGCCCTGGTCTGTCCTGTTTAGTGGGCAGATTTGAAGCAGTTTTGGGAAATTAATTCCCGCTTTGCTACTTGGTCAAATTAAGCACACGATATATCAAATCGAAGTTTGAGGTGTCTAGTTTATGGTATAAAAGTTTGAGAGTCATTGGCTGGGCGGTTAGGTGCAGTTTATTCCGTGAAGATTGGAGGTTTTAGGCTGTTTTGGAGTTGGTAGCCAATGTTGTTCGTCCAACTTCAAACGGCGATAACCGGAGCTCACGAGCTCGGAATCGAGTGTGTGATAGCTTGTTAGAAAGGTAAGTGAATAAGGAAAAAAGATAACCTGGATTTTAAGTTTGGATTTTTATTTTGTGTTAGTAGAAAAACAAATTAGCAAATCTGGTTAACTGGTAAAAACGTAAAAAGTGAGGAATTGGCTAAGTGGGTTTATGGAAACCCCTTAGTATCTTGTATGTGATAAAATAAAGTGTATAAATAGTTAAGAAAGTCTTCTGCTAGTGTTTCAGTTACGATCACAGCTTTTTATTATTACGCTTTTATTCTTTTACTGTTCGCGTAATAATCGGAAAAAGTTTAGTCTCATTTTTATAAATGAATTGCTGTGATTGTAACTGCGTTTAATATCATAATTAATGTTAACAATACCGGTGTACAACGAGCTGTTACAGAAAACGGATGAATAAATAAAATTGAAAAAGAAATTGATTTTGTAAAATTTTTCGAAGGAAAACGGATTCCGTCGAAAACTGATGAATAAAATAAATGAAAAAGAAATTGATTTTGTGAAGTTTTTCAATGGAAAATAGATTCCGTCGATGATTTTTGACGGAAAATGAATTATGTCGAAAATGGATGAATAAAATAAATGCAAAAGAAACTGATTTTGTGAAGTGTTTTTGACGGAAAACGGATTCCGTCGAAAATGGATGAATAAAATAAAGACAAAAGAAATTGATTTTGTGAAGTTTTTTGACAGAAAACGGATTCCGTCGAAAATGGATGAATAAAATAAATGCAAAGAAATTGATTTTGTGAAGTTTTCGACGAAAAATGGATTCCGTCGAAGATTTTTGACGGAAAATGTATTCCGTCGAAAACGGATGAATAAAGTAAATGCAAAAGAAATTGGTTTTGTGAAGTTTTTCGACGGAAAATGGATTTCGTCGATGATTTTTTACGGAAAATGAATTCCGTCGAAAATGGATGAATAAAATAAATGCAAAAGAAATTGATTTTGTGAAGTTTTTTTGACGGAAAACGGATTCCGTCGAAAATGGATGAATAAAGTAAATGCAAAAGAAATTGATATTGCGAAGTCTTTTGACGGAAAACGGATTCCGTCGAAAATGGATGAATAAAATAAATGCAAAAGAAATTGATTTGGTGAGGTTTTTCGACGGAAAATGGATCCTTCGAAGATTTTTGACGGAAAACGGATTCCGTCGAAAATGGATGAATAAAATAAATGCAAAAGAAATTGATTTTGTGAAGTTTTTCGACGGAAAATGGATTCCGTCGATGATTTTTTACGAAAAATGAATTCCGTCGAAAATGGATGAATAAAATAAATGCAAAAGAAATTGATTTTTTGAAGTTTTTTTGACGGAAAACGGATTCCGTCGAAAATGGATGAATAAAATAAATGCAAAAGAAATTGATATTGTGAAGTTTTTTGACGGAAAACGGATTCCGTCGAAAATGGATGAATAAAATAAATGCAAAAGAAATTCATTTTGTAAAGTTTTTCGACGGAAAACGAATTCCGTCGAAAATGGATTAAAAAAATAAATGCAAAAGAAATTGATTTTGTGAAGTTTTTGACGGAAAATGGATTCCGTCGAAAATGGATGAATAAATTAAATGCAAAAGAAATTGATTTTGTGAAGTTTTTCGACGGAAAATGGATTCCTTCGAAGATTTTTGACGGAAAATGAATTCCGTCGAAAATGGGTGAATAAAATAAATGTAAAAGGAATTGATTTTGTGAAGTTTTTTTGACGGAAAACGGATTCCATCGAAAATGGATGAATAAAATAAATGCAAAAGAAATTGATATTGTGAATTTTTTTGTTGGAAAACGGATTCCGTCGAAATGGATGAATAAAATAAATGCAAAAGAAATTGATTTTTTGAAGTTTTTCGACGGAAAATGGATTCCGTAGAAGATTTTTGATGGAAAATGGATTCTTTCGAAGATTTTTGACGGAAAATGAACTTCGTCGAAAATGGATGAATAAAATAATGCAAAAGAAATTGATTTTGTGAAGTTTTTCGATGGAAAATGGATTCCTTCAAAGATTTTTGACGGAAAACGGATTCCGTCGAAAATGGATGAATAAAATAATTGCAAAATAAATTGATTTTGTGTTGTTTTTCGAAGGAAATGGATTCCGTTGAAAACGGATGAATAAAATAAATGCAAAAGAAATTGATTTTGTGAAGTTTTTCGACGGAAAATGTATTCCGTCGAAAACGGATGAATAAAATAAATGCAAAATAAATTGATTTTGTGAAGTTTTTCGATGAAAAAGGAAATCCGTCGAAGAATTTTGACGGAAAACGTATTCCATCGAAAACGGATGAATAAATTAAATTGAAAAAGAAATTGATTTTGTAAAGTTTTTCGAAGGAAAACGGATTCCGTCAAAAACTGATGAATAAAATAAATGTAAAAGTAATTGATTTTGTGAAGTTTTTCAACGGAAAATGGATTCCGTCGAAAATGGATGAATAAAATAAATGCAAAAGAAATTGATTTTGTGAAGTGTTTTTGACGGAAAATGGATTCCGTCGAAAATGGATGAATAAAATAAATGCAAAAGAAATTGATTTTGTGAAGTTTTTTGACGGAAAACGGATTCCGTCGAAAACGGATGAATAAAATAAATGTAAAAGAAATTGATTTTGTGAAGTTTTCGACGAAAAATGGATTCCGTCGAAGATTTTTTGCGGAAAATTTATTCCGTCGAAAACGGATGAATAAAATAAATGCAAAAGAATTTGATTTTGTGAAGTTTTTCGGCGGAAAATGGATCCCGTCGTTGATTTTGGACGGAAAATGAATTCCATCGAAAATGGATGAATAAAATAAATGCAAAAGAAATTGATTTTGTGAAGTGTTTTTGACGGAAAACGGATTCCGTCGAAAATGGATGAATAAAATAAATGCAAAAGAAATTGATATTGTGAAGTTTTTCGATGGAAAATGGATTCCGTCGATGATTTTTTACGAAAAATGAATTCTGTAGAAAATGGATGAATAAAATAAATGCAAAAGAAATTGATTTTGTGAAGTTTTTTTGACGGAAGACGGATTCCGTCGAAAATGGATGAATAAAATAAATGCAAAAGAAATTGATATTGTGAAGTTTTTGGATGGAAAACGGATTCCGTCGAAAATGCATGAATAAAATAAATTGCAAAAGAAATTTATTTTGTAAAGTTTTTCGACGGAAAACGAATTCTGTCGAAAATGGATGAATAAAATAAATTCAAAAGAAATTGATTTTGAGAAGTTTTCGACGGAAAATGGATTCCGTCGAAGATTTTTGATGGAAAATGTATTCCGTCGAAAATGGATGAATAAATTAAATGCAAAAGAAATTGATTTTTTGAAGTTTTTCCACTGAAAATGGATTCCGTAGAAGATTTTTGATGGAAAATGGATTCTGTCGAAGATTTTTGACGGAAAATGAACTCCGTCGAAAATGGATGAATTAAATAAAGGCAAAAGAAATTGATTTTGTGAAGTTTTTCAACGGAAAATGGATTCCATCAAAGATTTTTGACGGAAAATGGATTCCGTCGAAAATGGATGAATAAAATAATTGAAAAAGAAATTGATTTTGTGTTGTTTTTCGAAGGAAAATGGATTCCGTTGAAAACGAATGAATAAAATAAATGCAAAAGAAATTGATTTTGTGAAGTTTTTCGACGGAAAATGTATTCCATCGAAAATGGATGAATAAAATAAATGCAAAAGAAATTGATTTTGTGAAGTTTTTCGACGAAAAAGGAAATCCGTCGAAGATTTTTGACGGAAAACGAATTCCATCTAAAACGGATGAATAAATTAAATTGAAAAAGAAATTGATTTTGTAAAGTTTTTCAACGGAAAATGGATTTTGTCGATGATTTTTGACGGAAAATGAATCCCGTCAAAAATGGATGAATAAAATAAATGCAAAAGAAATTGATTTTGTGATGTGTTTTTGACGGAAAACGGATTCCGTCGAAAAAGGATGAATAAAATAAATGCAAAAGAATTTGATTTTGTGAAGTTTTTTGACGGAAAACGGATTCCGTCGAAAATGGATGAATAAAATAAATGCAAAAGAAATTGATTTTGTGATGTTTTCGACGAAAAATGGATTCCGTCGAAGATTTTTGATGGAAAATGTATTCCGTCGAAAACGGATGAATAAAATAAATGCAAAAGAATTTGATTTTGTGAAGTTTTTCGGCGGAAAATGGATCCCGTCGATGATTTTTGATGGAAAATGAATTCCATCGAAAATGGACGAATAAAATAAATGCAAAAGAAATTGATTTTGTGATGTGTTTTTGATGGAAAACGGATTCCGACGAAAAAGGATGAATAAAATAAATGCAAAAGAAATTGATTTTGTGAAGTTTTTCGACGGAAAATGTATTCCGTCGAAAACAGATGAATAAAATAAATGCAAAAGAAATTGATTTTGTGAAGTTTTTCGACGGAAAATGGATTCCGTCGTTGATTTTTTACGGAAAATGAATTCCGTCGAAAATGGATGTATAAAATAAATGCAAAAGAAATTGATTTTATTAAGTTTTTCGACGGAAAATGGATTACGTCGAAAATGGATGAATAAAATAAATGCAAAAGAAATTGATTTTGTGAAGTTTTCGACGGAAAATGGATTCCGTCGATGATTTTTTACGGAAAATGAATTCCAACGAAAATGGATGAATAAAATAAATACAAAAGAAATTAATTTTTTGAAGTTTTTTTGACGGAAAACGTATTCCGTCGAAAATGGATGAATAAAATAAATGCAAAAGAAATTGATATTGTGAATTTTTTTGATGGAAAACGGATTCCGTCGAAAATGTATGAATAAAATAAATGCAAAAGAAATTGATTTTGTGAAGTTTTCGACGGAAAATGGATCCCGTCGAAGATTTTTGACGGAAAATGTATTCCTTCGAAAACGGATGAATAAAATAAATGCAAAAGAATTTGATTTTGTGAAGTTTTTCGGCGGAAAATGGATCCCGTCGATGATTTTTGATGGAAAATGAATTCCATCGAAAATGGATGAATAAAATAAATGCAAAAGAAATTGATTTTGTGATGTGTTTTTGACGGAAAACGGATTCCGTCGAAAATGGATGAATAAAATAAATGCAAAAGAAATTGATTTTGTGAAGTTTTTCGACGAAAAATGGATTCCGACGATGATTTTTGACGGAAAATGAATTCCGTCGAAAATGGATGAATAAAATAATTGCAAAAGAAATTGATTTTGTGAAGTTTTTCGACGAAAAAGGAAATCCGTCGAAGATTTTTTATGGAAAATTAATTCCATGGAAAACAGATGAATGGATTAAATTGCAAAAGAAATTGATTTTATAAAGTTTTTCGAAGGAAAACAGATTCCGTCGAGAACTGATGAATAAAATAAATGCTAAAGAAATTGATTTTGTTAAGATTTTCGATGACAAATGGATTCCGTCGAAGATTTTTGACGGAAAATGGATTCCGTCGAAAATGGATGAATAAAATAAATGCAAAAGAAATTAATTTTGTGAAGTTTTTTTGACGGAAAAGGGATTCCGTCGAAAATGGATTAATAAAATAAATGCAAAAGAAATTGATTGTGAAGTTTTTCGACGAAAAATGGATTCCGTCGAAGATTTTTGATGGAAAATGAATTCCGTCAAAAATGGATGCATAAAATAAATGCAAAAGTAATTGATTTTGTGAAGTTTTTTGACAGAAAATGGATTCCGTCGAAGATTTTTGACGGAAAACGAATTCCGTCGAAAACGGATGAATAAAATAAATGCAAAAGAAATTGATTTTGTGAAATTTTTCGCCGGAAAATGAATTCCGTCGAAAACGGATGAATAAAATAAAAGCAAAAGAAATTGATATTGTGAAGTTTCTTGACGGAAAACGGATTCCGTCGAAAAAGGATGAATAAAATAAATGCAAAAGAAAGTGATTTTGTGAAGTTTTCGACGGAAAATGGATTACGTCGAAGATTTTTGACGGAAAATGTATTCCATCGAAAACGGATAAATAAAATAAATGCAAAAGAATTTGGTTTTGTGACGTTTTTCGACGGAAAATGGATCCCGTCGATGATTTTTGACGGAAAATGAATTCCACCGAAAATGGATGAATAAAATAAAAGCAAAAGAAATTGATTTTGTGAAGTATTTTTTACGGAAAACGGATTCCGTCAAAAATGGATGAATAAAATAAATGCAAAAGAAATTAATTTTATGAAGTTTTTTTGACGGAAAACGGATTTCGTCGAAAATGGATGAATAAATTAAATGCAAAAGAAATTGATATTTTGAAGTTTTTTGACGGAAAACGGATTCCGTCGAAAATGGATGAATAAAATAAATGCAAAAGAATTTGGTTTTGTGAAGTTTTTCGACGAAAAATGGATTCCTTCGAAGATTTTTGATGGAAAACGGATTCCGTCGAAAATGGATGAATAAAGTAATTGCAAAAGAAATTGATTTTGTGAAGTGTTTTTGACGGAAAACGGATTCCGACGAAAATGGATGAATAAAATAAATGCAAAAGAAATTGATTTTGTGAAGTGTTTCGACAGAAAATGGATGAATAAAATAAATGCAAAAGAAATTGGTTTTGTGAAGTTTTTGACGGAAAATGGATTCCGTCGAAAACATGCAAAAGAAATTGATTTTGTGAAGTTTTTTCGACGGAAAATGGATTCCGTCGATGATTTTTGACGGAAAATGAATTCCGTCGAAAATGGATGAATAAAATAAATGCAAAAGAAATTGATTTTGTGATGTGTTTTTGACGGAAAACGGATTCCGTCAAAAATGGATGAATGAAATAAATGCAAAAGAAATTGATTTTGTGAAGTTTTTCGACGAAAAATGGATTCCGACGATGATTTTTGACGGAAAATGAATTCCGTCGAAAATGGATGAATAAAATAATTGCAAAAGAAATTGATTTTGTGAAGTTTTTCGACGAAAAAGGAAATCCGTCGAAGATTTTTTATGGAAAATTAATTCCATGGAAAACAGATGAATGGATTAAATTGCAAAAGAAATTGATTTTATAAAGTTTTTCGAAGGAAAACAGATTCCGTCGAGAACTGATGAATAAAATAAATGCTAAAGAAATTGATTTTGTTAAGATTTTCGATGACAAATGGATTCCGTCGAAGATTTTTGACGGAAAATGGATTCCGTCGAAAATGGATGAATAAAATAAATGCAAAAGAAATTAATTTTGTGAAGTTTTTTTGACGGAAAAGGGATTCCGTCGAAAATGGATGAATAAAATAAATGCAAAAGAAATTGATTGTGAAGTTTTTCGACGAAAAATGGATTCCGTCGAAGATTTTTGATGGAAAATGAATTCCGTCAAAAATGGATGCATAAAATAAATGCAAAAGTAATTGATTTTGTGAAGTTTTTTGACAGAAAATGGATTCCGTCGAAGATTTTTGATGGAAAACGAATTCCGTCGAAAACGGATGAATAAAATAAATGCAAAAGAAATTGATTTTGTGAAATTTTTCGCCGGAAAATGAATTCCGTCGAAAACGGATGAATAAAATAAAAGCAAAAGAAATTGATATTGTGAAGTTTCTTGACGGAAAACGGATTCCGTCGAAAAAGGATGAATAAAATAAATGCAAAAGAAAGTGATTTTGTGAAGTTTTCGACGGAAAATGGATTACGTCGAAGATTTTTGACGGAAAATGTATTCCGTCGAAAACGGATAAATAAAATAAATGCAAAAGAATTTGGTTTTGTGAAGTTTTTCGACGGAAAATGGATCCCGTCGATGATTTTTGACGGAAAATGAATTCCACCGAAAATGGATGAATAAAATAAAAGTAAAAGAAATTGATTTTGTGAAGTTTTTTTACGGAAAACGGATTCCGTCAAAAATGGATGAATAAAATAAATGCAAAAGAAATTAATTTTATGAAGTTTTTTTGACGGAAAACGGATTTCGTCGAAAATGGATGAATAAATTAAATGCAAAAGAAATTGATATTTTGAAGTTTTTTGAAGGAAAACGGATTCCGTCGAAAATGGATGAATAAAATAAATGCAAAAGAAATTGATTTTGTGAAGTTTTCGATGAAAAATGGATTCCGTCGAAGATTTTTGACGGAAAATGTATTCCGACGAAAACGGATGAATAAAATAAATGCAAAAGAATTTGGTTTTGTGAAGTTTTTCGACGAAAAATGGATTCCGTCGAAGATTTTTGACTGAAAATGAATTCCGTCGAAAATGGATGAATAAAATAATTGCAAAAGAAATTGATTTTGTGAAGTGTTTTTGACGGAAAACGGATTCCGACGAAAATGGATGAATAAAATAAATGCAAAAGAAATTGGTATTGTGAAGTTTTTTGACGGAAAACGGATTCCGTCGAAAATGGATGAAGAAAATAAATGCAAAAGAAATTGGTTTTGTGAAGTTTTTGACGGAAAATGGATTCCGTCGAAAACATGCAAAAGAAATTGATTTTGTGAAGTTTTTTCGACGGAAAATGGATTCCGTCGATGATTTTTGACGGAAAATGAATTCTGTCGAAAATGGATGAATAAAATAAATGCAAAAGAAATTGATTTTGTGAAGTGTTTTGACGGAAAACGGATTCCGTCGAAAATGGATGAATAAAATAAATCCAAAAGAAATTGATTTTGTGAAGTTTTTCGACGGAAAATCTATTCCGTCAAAAATGGATGAATAAAATAAATGCAAAAGAAATTGATTTTGTGAAGTTTTTCGACGGAAAATGGATTACGTCGATGATTTTTTACGGAAAATGAATTCCGTCGAAAATGGATGTATAAAATAAATGCAAAAGAAATTGATTTTATTAAGTTTTTCGATGGAAAATGGATTCCGTCGAAAATGGATGAATAAAATAAATGCAAAAGAAATTGATTTTGTGAAGTTTTCGACGGAAAATGATTCCGTCGATGATTTTTTACGGAAAATGAATTCCGACGAAAATGGATGAATAAAATAAATGCAAAAGAGATTAATTTTTTGAAGTTTTTTTTTACGGAAAACGCATTCCGTTGAAAATGGATGAATAAAATAAATGCAAAAGAAATTGATATTGTGAATTTTTTTGATGGAAAACGGATTTCGTCGAAATTGGATGAATAAAATAAATGCAAAAGAAATTGAATTTGTGATGTTTTCGACGGAAAATGGATTCCGTCGAATTTTTTCGACGGAAAACGGATTCCGTCAAAAATGGATGAGTAAAATAAATGCAAAAGAATTTGATTTTTTGAAGTTTTTTGACGAAAAATGGATTTCGTCGATGATTTTTGACGGAAAATGAATTCCGTCGAAAATGAATGAATAAAATAAATGCAAATGAAATTGATTTTGTTAATTTTTCGACGGAAAATGGATTCCGTCGAAAACGGATGAAAAAAATAAATGCAAAAGAAATTGATTTTGTGAAGTTTTTCGACGAAAAATGGATTCCTTCGAAGATTTTTGACAGAAAACGGATAGCGTCGAAAATGGATGAATAAAATAATTGCAAAAGAAATTGATTTTGTGAAATTTTTCGACGAAAAAGGAAATCCGTCGAAGATTTGTGACGGAAAATGAATTCCGTCGAAAACAGATGAATGATTTAAATTGCAAAAGAAATTGATTTTATAAAGTTTTTCGTAGGAAAACAGATTCCGTCGAGAACTGATGAATAAAATAAATGCTAAAGAAATTGATTTGTTAAGATTTTCGACGACAAATGGATTCCGTCGAAGATTTTTGACGGAAAAGGGATTCCGTCGAAAATGGATGAATAAAATAAATGCAAAAAAATTGATTTTGTGAAGTTTTTCGCCGGAAAACGAATTCCGTCGAAAACGGATAATTAAAATAAATGCAAAAGAAATTGATATTGTGAAGGTTCTTGACGGAAAACGGATTCCGTCGAAAACGGATGAATAAAATAAATGCAAAAGAATTTGATTTTGTGAAGTTTTTCGACGGAAAACGGATCCCGTCGATGATTTTTGACGGAAAATGATTTCCATCGAAAATGGATGAATAAAATAAATGCAAAAGAAATTGATTTTGTGAAATTTTTTTACGGAAAACGGATTCCGTCGAAAATGGATGAATAAAATAAATGCAAAAGAAATTGATTTTGTGAAGTTTTTCAACAGAAAATGTATTCCGTCAAAAACAGATGAATAAAATAAATGCAAAAGAAATTGATTTTGTGAAGTGTTTCGACAGAAAATGGATTCCGTCGATGAATTTTTACGGAAAATGAATTCTGTCGAAAATGGATGAATAAAATAAATGCAAAAGAAATTGATTTTATGAAGTTTTTTTGATGGAAAATGGATTCCGTCGAAAATGGATGAATAAATTAAATGCAAAAGAAATTGATATTTTGAAGTTTTTGACGGAAAACGTATTCCGTCGAAAATGGATGAATAAAATAAATGCAAAAGAAATTGATTTTGTGAAGTTTTCAACGAAAAATGGATTCCGTCGAAGATTTTTGATGGAAAATGTATTCCGTCGAAAATGGATGAATAAAATAAATACAAAAGAATTTGGTTTTGTGAAGTTTTTCGACGGAAAATGGATCCCGTCGATGATTTTGGATGGAAAATGAATTCCATCGAAAATGGATGAATAAATTAAATGCAAAAGAAATTGAATTTGTGAAGTGTTTTTGACGGAAAACGGATTCCGTCGAAAATGAATGAATAAAATAAATGCAAAAGAAATTGGTATTGTGAAGTTTTTTGACGGAAAACGGATTCCGTCGAAAATGGATGATGAAAATAAATGCAAAAGAAATTGGTTTTGTGAAGTTTTCGACGGAAAATGGATTCCGTCAAAGATTTTTGACGGAAAATGTATTCTGTCGAAAATGGATGAATAAAATAAATGCAAAAGAAATTGATTTTGTGAAGTTTTTCGACGGAAAATGGATTCTGTCGAAGATTTTTGACGGAAAATGAATTCCGTCGAAAATGGATGAATAAAATAATTGCAAAAGAAATTGCTTTTGTGAAGTTTTTTTTGACGGAAAACGGATTCCGTAGAAAATGGATGAATAAAATAAATGTAAAAGAAATTGATATTGTGAAATTTTTTGACGGAAAACGGATTCCATCGAAAATGGATGAATAAAATAAATGCAAAAGAATTTGATTTTTTGAAGTTTTTCGACGGAAAATGTTTATGTAGAAGATTTTGGATGGAAAATGGATTCCGTCTATGATTTTTGACGGAAAATATATTCCGTTAAAAACGGACGAATAAAATAAATGCATTAGAAATTGATTTTGTGAAGTTTTTCGACGGAAAATGAATTCCTTCGAAGATTTTTGACGGAAAATGAATTTTCGTCGAAAATGGATGAATAAAATAAATGCAAAAGAAATTGATTTTGTGAAGTTTTCTTGACGGAAAACGGATTCCGTCGAAAATGGATGAATAAAATAAAGGCAAAAGAAATTGATATTGTGAAGTTTTTTGATGGAAAATGGATTCCGTCGAAAATGGATGAATAAAAAAAATACAAAAGAAATTGATTTTTTGAAGTTTTTCGACGGAAAAAGGATTCCGTAGAAGATTTTTGATGGAAAAGGGATTCTGTCGAAGATTTTTGACGGAAAATGAAATCCGTCGAAAATGGATGAATAAAATAAATGCAAAAGAAATTGATTTTGTGAAGTTTTTCGACGGAAAATGGATTCCTCCGAAGATTTTTGACAGAAAACTGATTCCGTCGAAAATGGATGAATAAAATAATTGCAAAAGAAATTGATTTTATGTTGTTTTTCGAAGGAAAATGGATTCCGTTGAAAACGGATGAATAAAATAAATGCAAAAGAAATTGATTTTGTTAAGTTTTTCGACGAAAAAGGAAATCCGTCGAAGATTTTGGACGGAAAATGAATTCCATCGAAAATGGATGAATAAAATAAATTGAAAAATAAATTGATTTTGTAAAAATTTTCGAAGGAAAACGGATTCCGTCGAAAACTGATGAATAAAATAAATGCAAAAGAAATTGATTTTGTGAAGTTTTTCGACGAAAAACGGATTCCGTCGAAGATTTTTGACGGAAAATGAATTGCGTCAAAAATGGATGAATAAAATAAATGCAAAAGAAATTGATTTTGAGAAGTTTTTGACGGAAAACGGATTCCGCCGAAGATTTTTGACGGAAAACGAATTCCGTCAAAAACGGATGAATAAAATAAATGCTAAAGAAATTGATTTTGTGAAGTTTTTTTGACGGAAAAGGGATTCCGTCGAAGATTTTGGACGGAAAACGAATTCCGTCGAAAACGGATGAATAAGATAAATGCAAAAAAAAATTAATTTTGTGAAGTTTTTCGCCGGAAATCGAATTCCGTCGAAAACGGATGAATAAAATAAATGCAAAAGAAATTGGTTTTGTGAAGTTTTTCGACGGAAAATGGATTCCGTAGAAGATTTTCGATGAAAAATGGATTTCGTCGATCATTTTTGACGGAAAATGAATTCCGTTGAAAATGGATGAATAAAATAAATGCAAAAGAAATTGATTTTCTGAAGTTTTTTTGACGGAAAACGGATTCCGTCGAAAATGGATGAATAAAATTAATGCAAAAGAAATTGATATTGTGATGTTTTTTGACGGAAAACGGATTCCGTCGAAAATGGATGAATAAAATAAATGCAAAAGAAATTGATTTTGTGAAGTTTTCGACAAAAAATGGATTCCGTCGAAGATTTTTGATGGAAAATGTATTCCGTCGAAAACGGATGAATAAAATAAATGCAAAAGAAATTGATTTTGAGAAGTTTTTCGACGGAAAATGGATTCCGTCGAAGATTTTGGACGGAAAATGAATTCCATCAAAAATGGATGAATAAAATAAATGCAAAAGAAATTGATTTTGTGAAGTGTTTTTGACGGAAAACGGATTCCGTCGAAAAAGGATGAATAAAATAAATGCAAAAGAAATTGATTTTGTGATGTTTTTTGACGGAAAACGGATTCCGTCGAAAATGGATGAATAAAATAAATGCAAAAGAAATTGATTTTGTGAAGTTTTCGACGAAAAATGGATTCCGTCGATGATTTTTGACGGAAAATGTATTCCATCGAAAATGGAAGAATAAAATAAATGCAAAAGAAATTGTTTTGTGAAGTGTTTTTGACGGAAAACGGATTCCGTCGAATATGGATGAATAAAGTAAATTCAAAAGAAATTGATTTTGTGAAGTTTTTCGACGGAAAATGGATTTCGTAGATGATTTTTTACGGAAAATGAATTCCGTCGAAAATGGATGAATAAAATAAATGCAAAAGAAATTGATTTTGTGAAGTTTTTTTGTCGGAAAACGGATTCCGTCGAAAATGGATGAATAAAATAAATGCAAAAGAAATTGCTTTTTTGAAGTTTTTCGACGGAAAATGGATTCCGTCGAAGATTTTTGACGGAAAATGAATTCCGTCGAAAATGGATGAAAAAAAAAAGTGCAAAAGAAATTCATTTTGTAAAGTTTTTCGACGGAAAACGAATTCCGTCGAAAATGGATGAATAAAATAAATGCAAAAGAAATTGTTTTTGTGAAGTTTTCGACTGAAAATGGTTTCCGTCGAAGATTTTTGATGGAAAATGTATTCCGTCAAAAACGGATGAATAAATTAAATGCAAAAGAAATTGGTTTTTTGAAGTTTTTCCATTGAAAATGGATTCCGGAGAAGATTTTTGATGGAAAATGGATTCTGTCGAAGATTTTTGACGGAAAATGAATGCCGTCGAAAATGGATGAATAAAATAAATGCAAAAGAAATTGATTTTTTGAAGTTTTTCGACGAAAAATGTTTCTGTAGAAGATTTTGGATGGAAAATGGATTCCGTCTACGATTTTTGACGGAAAATATATTCCGTTAAAAACGGATGAATAAAATAAATGCAAAAGAAATTGATTTTGTGAAGTTTTTCGACGGAAAATGAATTCCTTCGAAGATTTTTGACGGAAAATGAATTCCGTCGAAAATGGATAATTAAAATAAATGCAAAAGAAATTGATTTTGTGAAGTTTTTTTGACGGAAAACGGATTCTGTCGAAAATGGATGAATAAAATAAAGGCAAAAGAAATTGATATTGTGAAGTTTTTTTGATGGAAAATGGATTCCGTCGAAAATGGATGAATAAAATAAATACAAAAGAAATTGATTTTTTGAAGTTTTTCGACGGAAAATGGATTCCGTAGAAGATTTTTGATGGAAAATGGATTCTGTCGAAGATTTTTGACGGAAAATGAATTCCGTCGAAAATGGATGAATAAAATAAATGCAAAAGAAATTGATTTTGTGAAGTTTTTCGACGGAAAATGGATTCCTCCGAAGATTTTTGACGGAAAACTGATTCCGTCGAAATTGGATGAATAAAATAATTGTAAAAGAAATTGATTTTATGTTGTTTTTCGAAGGAAAATGGATTCCGTTGAAAACGGATGAATAAAATAAATGCAAAAGAAATTGATTTTGTTAAGTTTTTCGACGAAAAAGGAAATCCGTCGAAGATTTTGGACGAAAAACGAATTCCATCGCAAATGGATGAATAAAATAAATTGAAAAAGAAACTGATTTTGTAAAATTTTTCGAAGGAAAACGGATTCCTTCGAAAACTGATGAATAAAATAAATGCAAAAGAAATTGATTTTGAGAAGTTTTTCGACGAAAAATGGATTCCGTCGAAGATTTTTGACGGAAAATGAATTACGTCAAAAATGGATGAATAAAATAAATGCAAAAGGAATTGATTTTGAGAAGATTTTCGACGACAAATGGATTCCGTCGAAGATTTTTGACGGAAAAGGGATTCCGTCGAAAATGGATGAATAAAATAAATGCAAAAGAAATTGATTTTGCGAAGTGTTTTTGACGGAAAACGGATTCCGTCGAAAATGGATGAATAAAATAAATGCAAAAGAAATTGATTTTGTGAAGTTTTTTGACGGAAAACGGATTCCGTCGAAAATGGATGAATAAAATAAATGCAAAAGAAATTGATTTTGTGAAGTTTTTTTGTCGGAAAACGGATTCCGTCGAAAATGGATGAATAAAATAAATGCAAAAGAAATTGATATTGTGATGTTTTTTGACGGAAAATGGATTCCTTCGAAAATGGATGAATAAAAAAAAGTGCAAAAGAAATTCATTTTGTAAAGTTTTTCGATGGAAAATGAATTCCGTCGAAAATGGATGAATAAAATAAATGCAAAAGAAATTGTTTTTGTGAAGTTTTCGACGAAAAATGGTTTCCGTCGAAGATTTTTGATGGAAAATGTATTCCGTCAAAAACGGATGAATAAATTAAATGCAAAAGAAATTGGTTTTTTGAAGTTTTTCCATTGAAAATGGATTCCGTAGAAGATTTTTGATGGAAAATGGATTCTGTCTAAGATTTTTGACGGAAAATGGATTCTGTCGAAGATTTTTGACGGAAAATGAATTCCGTCGAAAATGGATGAATAAAATAAATGCAAAAGAAATTGATTTTTTGAAGTTTTTCGACGGAAAATGTTTCTGTAGAAGATTTTGGATGGAAAATGGATTCCGTCTATGATTTTTGACGGAAAATATATTCCGTTAAAAACGGATGAATAAAATAAATGCAAAAGAAATTGATTTTGTGAAGTTTTTCGACGGAAAATGAATTCCTTCGAAGATTTTTGACGGAAAATGAATTCCGTCGAAAATGGATAAATAAAATAAATGCAAAAGAAATTGATTTTGTGAAGTTTTTTTGACGGAAAACGGATTCTGTCGAAAATGGATGAATAAAATAAATACGAAAGAAATTGATTTTTTGAAGTTTTTCGACGGAAAATGGATTCCGTAGAAGATTTTTGATGGAAAATGGATTCTGTCGAAGATTTTTGACGGAAAATGAAATCCGTCGAAAATGGATGAATAAAATAAATGCAAAAGAAATTGATTTTGTGAAGTTTTTCGACGGAAAATGGATTCCTCCGAAGATTTTTGACAGAAAACTGATTCCGTCGAAAATGGATGAATAAAATAATTGCAAAAGAAATTGATTTTATGTTGTTTTTCGAAGGAAAATGGATTCCGTTGAAAATGAATGAATAAAATAAATGCAAAAGAAATTGGTTTTGTTAAGTTTTTCGACGACAAAGGAAATCCGTCGAAGATTTTGGACGGAAAATGAATTCCATCAAAAATGGATGAATAAAATAAATTGAAAAATAAATTGATTTTGTAAAATTTTTCGAAGGAAAACGGATTCCGTCGAAAATGGATGAATAAAATAAATGCAAAAGAAATTGATTTTCTGAATTTTTTCGACGAAAAATGGATTCCGTCGAAGATTTTTGACGGAAAATGAATTGCGTCGAAAATGGATGAATAAAATAAATGCAAAAGAAATTGATTTTGTGAAGTTTTTCGACGAAAAATGGATTCCGCCGAAGATTTTTGACGGAAAACGAATTCCGTCAAAAACGGATGAATAAAATAAATGCTAAAGAAATTGATTTTGTGAAGTTTTTTTGACGGAAAAGGGATTCCGTCGAAGATTTTGGACGGAAAACGAATTCCGTCGAAAATGGATGAATAAGATAAATGCAAAAGAAATTGGTTTTGTGAAATTTTTCGACGGAAAATGGATTTCGTAGAAGATTTTCGATGAAAAATGGATTTCGTAGATCATTTTTGACGGAAAATGAATTCCGTTGAAAATGGATGAATAAAATAAATGCAAAAGAAATTGATTTTCTGAAGTTTTTTTGACGGAAAACGGATTCCGTCGAAAATGGATGAATAAAATTAATGCAAAAGAAATTTATATTGTGATGTTTTTTGACGGAAAACGGATTCCGTCGAAAATGGATGAATAAAATAAATGCAAAAGAAATTGATTTTGTGAAGTTTTCGACGAAAAATGGATTCCGTCGAAGATTTTTGATGGAAAATGTTTTCCGTCGAAAACGGATGAATAAAATAAATGCAAAAGAATTTGATTTTGTGAAGTTTTTCGACGGAAAATGTATTCCGTCGAAGATTTTTGACGGAAAATGAATTCCGTCGAAAACGGATGAATAAAATAAATGAAAAAGAAATTGATTTTGTGAAGTGTTTTTGACGGTAAACGGATTCCGTCGAAAAAGGATGAATAAAATAAATGCAAAAGAAATTGATTTTGTGATGTTTTTTGACGGAAAACGGATTCCGTCGAAAATGGATGAATAAAATAAATGCAAAAGAAATTGATTTTGTGAAGTTTTCGACGAAAAATGGATTCCGTCGATGATTTTTGACGGAAAATGTATTCCATCGAAAATGGAAGAATAAAATAAATGCAAAAGAAATTGTTTTGTGAAGTGTTTTTGACGGAAAACGAATTCCGTCGAATATGGATGAATAAAGTAAATTCAAAAGAAATTGATTTTGTGAAGTTTTTCGACGGAAAATGGATTTCGTCGATGATTTTTTACGGAAAATGAATTCCGTCGAAAATGGATGAATAAAATAAATGCAAAAGAAATTGATTTTGTGAAGTTTTTTAGTCGGAAAACGGATTCCGTCGAAAATGGATGAATAAAATAAATGCAAAAGAAATTGATATTGTGAAGTTTTTTGACGGAAAATGGATTCCGTCGAAAATGGATGAATTAAAAAAAGTGCAAAAGAAATTCATTTTGTAAAGTTTTTCGATGGAAAACGAATTCCGTCGAAAATGGATGAATAAAATAAATGCAAAAGAAATTGTTTTTGTGAAGTTTTCGACTGAAAATGGTTTCCGTCGAAGATTTTTGATGGAAAATGTATTCCGTCAAAAACGGATGAATAAAATAAATGCAAAAGAAATTGGTTTTGTGAAATTTTTCGACGGAAAATGGATTTCGTAGAAGATTTTCGATGAAAAATGGATTTCGTAGATCATTTTTGACGGAAAATGAATTCCGTTGAAAATGGATGAATAAAATAAATGCAAAAGAAATTGATTTTCTGAAGTTTTTTTGACGGAAAACGGATTCCGTCGAAAATGGATGAATAAAATTAATGCAAAAGAAATTTATATTGTGATGTTTTTTGACGGAAAACGGATTCCGTCGAAAATGGATGAATAAAATAAATGCAAAAGAAATTGATTTTGTGAAGTTTTCGACGAAAAATGGATTCCGTCGAAGATTTTTGATGGAAAATGTTTTCCGTCGAAAACGGATGAATAAAATAAATGCAAAAGAATTTGATTTTGTGAAGTTTTTCGACGGAAAATGTATCCCGTCGATGATTTTTGACGGAAAATGAATTCCATCGAAAATGGATGAATAAAATAAATGCAAAAGAAATTGATTTTGTGAAGTGTTTTTGACGGTAAACGGATTCCGTCGAAAAAGGATGAATAAAATAAATGCAAAAGAAATTGATTTTGTGATGTTTTTTGACGGAAAACGGATTCCGTCGAAAATGGATGAATAAAATAAATGCAAAAGAAATTGATTTTGTGAAGTTTTCGACGAAAAATGGATTCCGTCGATGATTTTTGACGGAAAATGTATTCCATCGAAAATGGAAGAATAAAATAAATGCAAAAGAAATTGTTTTGTGAAGTGTTTTTGACGGAAAACGGATTCCGTCGAATATGGATGAATAAAGTAAATTCAAAAGAAATTGATTTTGTGAAGTTTTTCGACGGAAAATGGATTCCGTCGATGATTTTTTACGGAAAATGAATTCCGTCGAAAATGGATGAATAAAATAAATGCAAAAGAAATTGATTTTGTGAAGTTTTTTTGTCGGAAAACGGATTCCGTCGAAAATGGATGAATAAAATAAATGCAAAAGAAATTGATATTGTGAAGTTTTTTGACGGAAAACGGATTCCGTCGAAAATGGATGAATTAAAAAAAGTGCAAAAGAAATTCATTTTGTAAAGTTTTTCGATGGAAAACGAATTCCGTCGAAAATGGATGAATAAAATAAATGCAAAAGAAATTGTTTTTGTGAAGTTTTCGACTGAAAATGGTTTCCGTCGAAGATTTTTGATGGAAAATGTATTCCGTCAAAAACGGATGAATTAATTAAATGCAAAAGAAATTGGTTTTTTGAAGTTTTTCCATTGAAAATGGATTCCGGAGAAGATTTTTGATGGAAAATGGATTCTATCGAAGATTTTTGACGGAAAATGAATTCCGTCGAAAATGGATGAATAAAATAAATGCAAAAGAAATTGATTTTTTGAAGTTTTTCGACGGAAAATGTTTCTGTAGAAGATTTTGGATGGAAAATGGATTCCGTCTATGATTTTTGACGGAAAATATATTCCGTTAAAAACTGATGAATAAAATAAATGCAAAAGAAATTGATTTTGTGAAGTTTTTCGACGGAAAATGAATTCCTAAATGCGAAGATTTTTGACGGAAAATGAATTCCGTCGAAAATGGATAAATAAAATAAATGCAAAAGAAATTGATTTTGTGAAGTTTTTTGACGGAAAACGGATTCCGTCGAAAATGGATGAATAAAATAAAGGCAAAAGAAATTGATATTGTGAAGTTTTTTGATGGAAAATGGATTCCGTAGAAGATTTTTGATGGAAAATGGATTCTGTCGAAGATTTTTGACGGAAAATGAATTCCGTCGAAAATGGATGAATAAAATAAATGCAAAAGAAATTGATTTTGTGAAGTTTTTTGATGGAAAATTGATTCCGTAGAAGATTTTTGATGGAAAATGGATTCTGTCGAAGATTTTTGACGGAAAATGAATTCCGTCAAAAATGGATGAATAAAATAAATGCAAAAGAAATTGATTTTTTGAAGTTTTTCGACGGAAAATGTTTCTGTAGAAGATTTTGGATGGAAAATGGATTCCGTCTATGATTTTTGACGGAAAATATATTCCGTTAAAACGGATGAATAAAATAAATGCAAAAGAAATTGATTTTGTGAAGTTTTTCGACGGAAAATGAATTCCTTCGAAGATTTTTGATGGAAAATGAATTCCGTCGAAAATGGATAAATAAAATAAATGCAAAAGAAATTGATTTTGTGAAGTTTTTTTGACGGAAAACGGATTCCGTCGAAAATGGATGAATAAAATAAAGGCAAAAGAAATTGATATTGTGAAGTTTTTTGATGGAAAATGGATTCCGTCGAAAATGGATGAATAAAATAAATACAAAAGAAATTGATTTTTTGAAGTTTTTCGACGGAAAATGGATTCCGTAGAAGATTTTTGATGGAAAATGGATTCTGTCGAAGATTTTTGACGGAAAATGAATTCCGTCGAAAATGGATGAATAAAATAAATGCAAAAGAAATTGATTTTGTGAAGTTTTTCGACGGAAAATGGATTCCTCCGAAGATTTTTGACGGAAAACTGATTCCGTCGAAATTGGATGAATAAAATAATTGTAAAAGAAATTGATTTTATGTTGTTTTTCGAAGGAAAATGGATTCCGTTGAAAACGGATGAATAAAATAAATGCAAAAGAAATTGATTTTGTTAAGTTTTTCGACGAAAAAGGAAATCCGTCGAAGATTTTGGACGGAAAACGAATTCCATCGCAAATGGATGAATAAAATAAATTGAAAAAGAAATTGATTTTGTAAAATTTTTCGAAGGAAAACGGATTCCGTCGAAAACTGATGAATAAAATAAATGCAAAAGAAATTGATTTTGAGAAGTTTTTCGACGAAAAATGGATTCCGTCGAAGATTTTTGACGGAAAATGAATTCCGTCAAAAATGGATGAATAAAATAAATGCAAAAGAAATTGATTTTGAGAAGTTTTTTGACGGAAAATGGATTCCTTCGAAGATTTTTGACAGAAAACGGATTTCGTCGAAAATGGATGAATAAAATAATTGCAAAAGAAATTGATTTTGTGAAATTTTTCGACGAAAAAGGAAATCCGTCGAAGATTTGTGACGGAAAATGAATTCCGTCGAAAACAGATGAATGATTTAAATTGCAAAAG
>JAVKPL010009386.1:0-37613 GCA_032173675.1 Gastrolobium villosum
ATAATTGTCAAGGAGCCTTTGGTTTAAAACAGAACGAAATTATAAAGGAGTTGGTACAATCAATAAGGAGACATAAAGATTATTACATGCCGCTCGTGCATACGAAACCAAGTATTACTATCCATTATTTCGTTCTCGTAATTGTAACAAAAATCATCCGTAATTCAAATTGTTGTCCAATTGTCATATCCCATAAGATCTGGATCGCATCCTTCCCAAAATATTTCTTTAAACCATTTTGCAGTTCTAGCTCCTTCACATTGAGACAAGCCAGGCAGTGGACATCTCCGAAGCTGAAACAACACCATTTTTATATTTGAAAATCAAGAGGGTAATGTGCCAACAGAGGAGGCAAATTAACTAGCTCATGACTAATGAGGTTTTCTGTTTACCAACACTCGGAAGACATGCCAGGTATACACCTCAAAACCCATTTCATAACCATCGTGGCCTATATTATATATCATACATATTAATAATAGTGCACTATGTTTGGCAGAGATGTGACAAGTTTACCGAATTCGAAGGAAACACATGCAGATACCACATGATCACGTTGATTAAGAGAGGTTAGCTGTTCTGTCTAAATTATTTTGGCCTATAGAAATGAATCATGAATTGCTTCTATATATATATATTGAGAGTCAAGGACTTGGTAAGAACACACAAACATTGAGCTTCCTTTGAAAAAGAACAGACAACAAAAGAGAGAGTAACTATGGCAAATAAGTACCATGTTCGCTCAAATAGTTTCCCTTCTGGATCTCATCCTATCACCAATAGAGTAGAGGAAGAGCTGAACAAGCTCAAGACTTGGGAAGCCACATCCACATCCACATCAGAGTCAATTGGCACTGGCTTGTTCTTGCTTGAAGATTTGTATATTTGCTTGGAAAGTCTTCTCAACGTAGCATCAACCCAAAAAGTGATTTCTCACCATCAAGGTGAGAAATGCTTGGAAGAACTTTTAGATGGTTCGGTGAGAATTTTGGATATATGTGGCATCACAAGGGACACCATGTTACAAATTAAGGAAAATGTTCAAGCACTTCATTCTGCCCTTCGAAGGAGAAAAGGAGATTCAAGTATTGAAAGAAGTGTAGCCGAATATAATTCTTTCTCAAAGAAGATGAAGAAGAATGCTAGGAAGTTGATCACAACTTTGAAGCAGATGCAAAGTAAATTTGGAGTATCCCCACTTTTGAATCAAGATCAAGACCTCACTGCTTTGATTAGAGTGCTAAGGGAAGTCATTGCAGTAAACATGGCTATCTTCCAATCCCTTTTGTCTTTCTTAGCCATGCCTACTTCAAAGTCAAAGGCAACCAAATGGTTCTTGGTGGCAAAAATGATGCATAAGGGGGTGACAGCATGTGAAGAGAACTCAGAAAATTGCAATGAGTTGCAGTGTATGGAAGCATCTTTAAGCACCCTTCTAAGTGAAGGTACTATTAATGTAGCGAAGATGCAGGCTGCACGTGAAAGATTGGAGGCTTTGGAGAATGCCATTGAAAGCATAGAGAATGGTTTGGAGAGCGTATTTAGGCGATTGATCAAAACGAGAGCTTGCCTATTGAACATAATGACTCAATAGAGTGTGCTCTTTCATGATTCTCTCCAAATCCTGCAAAGCATCCAAATTTTAGGGATCTGCTGAGGATTGAAAAATTTTGCACTATAAATTTGTACATTTACGCAATTCAATAGTGACACAATTCAAATACAAGGAAAAGTTTATACTCTATATTTCGGTATCTTTTAAGTCACTTTGTTTTTTGTTTTTTTTAAGAAAAGATCATATGTTTACTTTTATCATGCTCTCTAACTAAAAACTATAGTTATTAATATTGGCTAGACAGTAATGTGTAATAAGCAAGTGGAGTAATTAATTTATCATTAGGCCTTTTAATATAAACTTAACAGAAAAAAGATCATTTCACATAAAAAATATTTTATCCCCATAAATCAGAGCATCATGTTTTAAAATTGGGAAAATGGTTTGTCATGTTACATGCCAACGCATACAATTCAAGCTGGGCCCTTAATTTTTTTTTTTTCACTTCACTATTTAATAGACCCCACATATATTATGAGTGTGTAGGAAAATGGTTTTTGTCATGTAACATGACAAAAACAAAATCCTTCAAAATTCCAAGGTAGCAGTTATGAAACACCGACACTTCAAAAATCCTGACGTGTCGTGTCCGACACTTCCCGACACTCTCGGACACTCCGACACTCCCCGACACTCCAACACGCGTTATAGAAATTCAAAAAAAGGTTTAAAGGTTGCGTTGCGTTAAGTTTTTAGTTCCAACTATTAGATTCGTTGGATTACAATACTATTTTATTGAATTTAATATAAATATTTGGGATATCTTATGTTTCTTTACAAAATTTATGAATATTATAAGTTTAGATTCATTTTTTTATTAAATTATTGAGTATTAAATATAATATACACTATATAAATTAAAAATATTATTTAATATCAAAACGTGTCCTAACGTGTCGAAATCTAACATTTTTTAGAATTAACGTATCGGCGTGTCGTGTCGTGTCGTATCGTGTCATGTGTCCTGTGTCAATATCGGTGCTACATAGGGTAGCAGTGTTCAAAAAATAAAATAAAATAAATCCAAGGTAGCTTCTCAAAATTTTCATATTCTAGACTTCAGGTGTTTTTTTTTTTTTTTTTCCTTTTTCTTTCTTGTAACATAAATTTCTTTTTGCAAACTGACAATTGCCTTCTCTTATACTGTAAATTTAAATTTGGTTTGTATGTAAGATCTATTTATTTTAATTTGTTGGCTTAAATTTTAGGGGTTAATCATCTATATATCCCACAAGATACTTATTATTTAAACCGAATGTATCTATAAAAATAATTAATTAACTATCAATTTTTTTTTACAGTAATCATTTTAAACATATTATATACTAACTAAACTAAATAATTTTCAATTAATCATTTTCGTTAATTGAACTTCAATTTAATTAAAGTAACATAGGTGATGATTGTTGGGTTTGTGCTCTTTTACTTAAACCTAATTGGCTAAGAGAATGAAAATTGAGAAGAGCCTAAAAATCTAGAGGCCAAAGAGAGTTTAGAGCTAGGTTTCTTTATACCTATATAAATACCATCACACTTAAGTCATCGGCCTATGAGGTCAATAAACTGAAAGAGATAAGCTCAGATCTAAAAATTGCCCACACACTTTCCCTTCTTCCTTAAGATATAGTTTGGAAGGTCTGTCACTGTCTAGCCTCAAAGAGTTTGTTCGTGCAACGATGCTGAGGAGAGGAGTTCGTGAAAGGGAATCATACATGGAGAGAATTTACAAGATCTGCGCATGAAGAGGTAAATCAAAAAAATGATGATGATCTGTTGCATCCCAAACCGCAACGATCTAAACGCTACCACATATCCAATTGCACCTACAATAATCACTTCTTAAGGTACAAAATGTATCACTTATTTAAGGTTTTAAATTTTTTTCTGCAATAGTGTGTTATTATTTATTGATAATGAAGATTTAGACTTGATGCCATGAGAAATTCATCCTGCCTTCAGCTATTGTGACGCACATTTGAGAACATTTGCAAAATGACCAAAGCGAGGAAGAAGCTACACAAGGAAACTTTTCGTTGGCATAAAAACTAGTTGGGAATTAGCTTTTGTCAAAGTCTATATTAGAATGAGTTGGTATTAATATCATGAATATATATATATATATATATATATATGAAAAGTATGTGGGGCTTTTTTTTTCTCTTCTCTTCACATGGCCTCACATGCGTCCCATTTAATTTTATGTGTATAGCAGATAATTTTATCTTATACAATATGAGAAATAATAATCCCTAATATGATTAGGAATGAATCTTATAAGATATCAATTATTTATTTATAGATCAACAATTAATAAAAAATAATAATTTTTACTTTTTCATTTTATGAATTTCTAATTACATTGTGATGGTTAATTTATGAAATAATGACTAAGATCTTTCAAAAGGGAAAAGTGTTTATCCTTTTAAATGACATAACTTATATCCTTTCACTCTCACAAAGAAGTGGGACCCACATCTTTATTTTTTTTTGTCAACTCTATCTCCTCCTTTATCTATCTCTTTCTCTCTCTTAAAATGACATAACTTTACATCCTTTAAAATGACACACACTTTACCCTAAATTAAAATATGAAAAAAGTGTATGTTATTTTAAAAGATACAAGTTTATGTCATTTTAAGTAAAACTATTATGTTTTGAATCTTTTAATAGTTTTATACAAATTTATGTTTTTTAAAATGACAAATATTTTTTCACAAAAGAAAAAGAAAATGACAAATATTTTCCGTTAAAATATACATGAGAAGTATTATTATTGATACTTATAGGCAAATGATATCTATTATTATTATTTTCCCCCAAAAAATCAAATCTTACCTATAGAACAAATTGTGCAATGGCCTCCACATTTACTGGTAGTGCTAAACGAACTAGGGGCCTTTCAGGAGCCTTTGACTCGGCTCGTGAAGGCTTGAGCTCGTTTAATAAAAGCTCGTGTTGGAACCAGACTTGGACTTATATAAAAGCTCGTTTAATAAAAAGGTCTCAGACTCTAATTCAGAAGCACGGCCTTAGAGCCTCCCAGGCTAGCCTAGTATATAAATATTTATTTTATATTTTTTATACTACTTGTAATAACTCTCTCTCATCAATTTATTTCACCCCATTTTATTGGTTTAACAGACTTTTTGAATGATTTTGTTCTATATTATGCTGTTTGGATATATATTGAATTTACGAATATTTATGGAATTACTAGTGTTGTTCTATATTATCATTCATCCTCCTTTACACAAACAAATCCACAAAAACTCATTTGTTCCACTGTGCACTGCTCGTTTGTGTCAATTTATTTTTTGTTTTTGTTGGCACTTTTTTTTATAATGGGCAAAGATAGCATGTTATCTACCTTCTCTCACTTTAATTTTATTTATTTATTATAGACTTTGTAAATTTTTGCTGCAAATTGGAAGTTAAGGTTTCTATCTGGAAATTGATTTTTTTGGAATCTTATTCTTTTATTTTTATTCTTTAACATGCTAACAGGCTAAGACAGACTTCACACAGGCTTTTATTTTTTGTAAATAAATTAGGCCACAAGCCAATATTATATTCGTAACAGGTAACAGGCTAAGGTCAATCGGACACGTTTAAATACAGGCTTGACCCGTTAAGACCAAAACTCGACTCGGCTCGGCCCGTTAACACCCCTATTTACCGGGTTTGAAATTGCAAAAAAAAAAAAAAAAAAAAGTGCTTGAAAAGAAGTATAACCTCAATATCCCAATAAGAATTAATTGTGCAAATTAATTATAATATTGCATTAAAATATTTATATGAATCTATTTTCACCATTAGTTATCTCAGATTTTCTTAGAATAGCTACAATAAGACAAGGCCTAATTAAGAAAAACGGAAAACAACCCACCTATAGATTACAATCCATGACTGAGCAGGAAACAACCTCATGCCAAAATTAGACTGATTTTTCACGTAAAAAACTTGACAATTACTATTAGCAAAGGCTACGTACAGAAAACATGAAGAACAGTGCGCGTTATCCTTAACGTATCTCGAGATTTGCCATATTAATCGAGGTAAAAAAACTATCAGGATTCTCCATCATATGTTAAAAAGTTAAAACTCGGAAAACTTAGGGTCTGTTTGTGTTCTGTTTTTTTTTCTTAAGACTGTTTTGTAAAATAGTTACAAAACAGGTCTTACCAAATGATTTTTTAATTTTTTTTTCTGAAAACTAAAAAACTGTTTTTCAAAACAGAAATCAAGGAGAGACTTGATACCAAGTAATGAAATTAAGCAGCCTTGATACCAAGTAATGAAAGCTCCGGTAAAAATCAAAATAAGGAAACATGAAGAGTACATGCTGAATGTCACTCGTGCACCCACCTAACTAATATAATGCTACTAATTTGCTCATCATTTTGTTCTCTAAATTATTATAAACCTATCTGTCACTTGCATTATTGTACTCTTTTCTAAATCACAAGATCTGGATCTCAACCTTACAAAAACCACACTCTAATCCATTTTGCATCTCCAGCTCTATCATATTGAGACAGCCAGTGGACATCTCTGAAGCAATAAGCAGCACCAATTTTATATTAGAAATCAAGAGGGTAATGTGGCACCAGAGGAGACAAACTAAGTAGTAGTTAACTAACGGGGTTTTCTCATTACCAACACTACGAGGACATGCCAATTATATTCCTCAAGCCCATTTCACTAACGTGGTATCATGCAGAATATCACATATATAATCACACAATGTTGGGCAGAGATGTGACAAGTTTACCGAACTCAAAGGGAAACACATGCGTGTACCACTTGCTCTTCCCTATAGCAATGATTAATGAATTATGAATAGTCCCTATATAAATTGAGTCAAGGACTTGGTAAGAGCACACAAACATATATTGAACTTCCTTAGGAAAAAAAGAAGAAAAGAAAGCAAAACAAACAACAAAAAGAGTAACTATGGCAAACAAGAACCATGTTCGCTCTAATAGTTTACCTTCTAGATCTCATCCCAGCTCCATTACAATAGAGGAGGAGCTTAGAAAAATTAAAACTTGGGAAGCCACATCCTCATCTGAGTCAATTTGCACTGGCTTGTTCTTGCTTGAAGATTTGTATATTTGCTTGGAAAGTCTTCTCAACGTGGCATCAACCCAAAAAGTGATTTCTCACCATCAAGGTGAGAAATGCGTGGAAGAGCTCTTGGATGGTTCCATGAGAATTTTGGATATATGTGGCATCACAAGGGACACCATGTTACAGATTAAGGAAAATGTTCAAGCACTTCATTCTGCTCTTCGAAGGAGAAAAGGAGATTCAAGTATTGAAAAAAGTGTAGCCGAATATAATTCTTTCTCAAAGAAGATGAAGAAGAATGCTAGGAAGTTGATCACATCTTTGAAGCACATGCAAAGTAAATTTGGAGTATCCCCACTCTTGAATCAAGATCAAGACCTCAATGCTTTGATTAGGGTGCTTAGGGAGGTCATTGCAATAAACATGTCTATCTTCCAATCCCTTTTGTCTTTCTTGGCCGTGTCTGCTTCAAAGTCAAAGGCAACCAAATGGTTCTTGGTGGCAAAAATGATGCATAAGGGGGTGATATCATGTGAAGAGAACTCCGAAAATTCCAATGAATTGCAGTGTGTGGAAGCATCTTTAAGCACCCTTGTAAGTGAAGGCACTAATGTTGCAAAGATGCAAGCTGCACGTGAAAGATTAGAGGCTTTGGAGAATGCCATTGAAAGCATAGAGAATGGTTTGGAGAGTGTATTTAGGCGCTTGGTCAAAACGAGAGCTTGCCTTTTGAACATAATGACTCAATAGAGTGTGCTCTTTCCTAATTTTCTCTCCAAATCATGCAAAGCATCCAGATTTTAGGGATCTGCTGAGGATTGAAATTAAAATTTTGCATAAACAATTTTGTACATGTATGCAATTCAATAGTTATACAATCAACTACAATGAAAAGTTTATACTCTATATTTCGGTATGTTTTGTTTTATATCACCTTTTCTCTAAAGATCATTGCGTTTATATTTATCATGTTCTCTACCTAAACACTGTAGTTACTAATACTGGCTACAAACTAATGTCTGATAAGAAAATGGGGTAACTAATTTATCTTTACGCTTTTGTAGAGAAACTTAACAGAAAAAAGATCAATTCACTAATAGTTATGGCCAGAGTTTTAAGGGAAGCAATCACCATCATCATCTCTATATTCTGTTCTCTAGATACTATTCTCGACCATGCCAGCTCTTTGAACAAAACACTGCTATGTACCCCATCCTTGAATGAATGAAAAACAGCGATGCAAAGGGGCTCTGAATGAGTGTTGGAGACACTCAATGTTAGTCTTGAATATCTCGATCGAGGGTGGATCAGATTGCATACCTTGAATCCTTGATGAGTGAGTCATAAATCAATCCCTTGTAAATGTTAAGAGTGATAATGTACTCTGCATTTTAATGGATTTTCTCTAGACAAATCTGAGCATCAAGATTCAGTTCTCAAATTTCCATATTCTAGTACATTTGTTTTTTTTTTTTTTTTAATATTTCCTTTCTATTAACATATTAAATTCCTTTCTTGGGTCACAGTCCCTGTGACATTACCTGAAGGCCCGATGGATTTCTAATGGGCTGAAAGACTATTTTGTTTTTATTTTTTTGTTGTGCTTTTTGGAGTCTGACACATTAATTCTAAAAAGTATTATATTTCGATACGTTACGACATATTTTAATATTAAATAATATTTTTAATATATAATTTAATTTATATTTAATATATATAACTGTTCATAATAAGTTATATAACCAATTAAATATTTAAATTCCATAACATAATTATAAAGCATAAACAATTTTTCATGTCAAATTTCACGAAAAAAATTGATTTATAAATTTTTATTTTCATGTTTAGTTAATAAAATAAAACAAGAATTTTTTAAAAAGTGTACGTCAGTGCTTCCCAAGTCATATTATACTACTCTAATTTTTATTTTATTTTTGGTAAGCTATACTACTCTAATTTACTACCGTAGGAAACAACATCTTAATGAATAATAATTTTTAAATTCTTATTGAAAAAAAGTTTTTCTAATGGTTAATAAACTGAATTAATAAGTAATTTTTACTGATATATTCGGTTTAATAAGCAATAAGTCTAGCTCGCTGATAAATTCAATTGTGTGAGACATGGATGATTAACCCAATTAAGTAAATTAAATTCACCCATTTTTTTTGGTAAATAATATTTATTTAAATAATAATTTCACTCATAAGGAGTGATTCAAGTGATAATAATCAAGTTAAGAGAATTTGTTTGGAGGATATATCACGGGTTATATTTAAAACAAAACGAAAACTTACTAACAACTAGTAAGTAATGAAAGCTTTAAAAAAATGGGATTGTACTACCTTACCCCAAGGGGTAGGGTTACATTTTCTACTCAGTTGTTGAGTTAAACTAACAATATATTTACTTACAATTAACTTGAATATAAATTAAATTAACAATTTGTCAAAGTAATGTAATTAAGCACTTATACGACTGAATTAACCATTTAAAATGTGAGGTCACTTGTGAATATTCTTACCGGTAGGATAGTATTTCCCAATCAGAAGGAAACATGTTGAGTGCGTTGCCACCCGTGCACACACTCAACAACTCTTAACACTGCTTATTGCCTCATCATTTTGTGATAAGAATTGCAATAAACTTATCTATCACTTAAATTATTGTTCATTTTTTATATATCACAGGATCTGGATCCCAACCTTGAAAAAACCATTCTTTAATCCTTTTGGAAGCTCCAGCCCAGACAAAGAACATCTCTGAAGCATAAGTACTGCCAATTTAATATTTGAAATCAAGAGGGTAATGTGGCATCAGAGTCTCGCTGTCCCCCACTTTCTCTTGTGGACTCTCTTAGCACAGGTAGGTTGGGCCTGTTGCATTATCCACTCTTCAAACCCAATGGGCTCTCGTGTGAGGGAGCGTGTTAAGATATATAGTCCCACATTGGTTGGATGAACAACTAATGTGGAGTTTATAAGACCTTTGGCACTCATGCCATTTGAGCTAGCTTTTGGGGTGGTATATCCCAAGGTTCTTTACACATCAAACCCATTTCACTACCCTCGTTTCTTGCATAATATCACATGCAATGTCACAATGTTGGGCAAAGATGTGACAAACTTTCCTAACTCAAGGGAAAAATCCATGTGGGTACGTACCACATGCTCTACATGTAGATTAGTAGAGGTGAATTGTGATGCCTGTTTTGTTGCCCTCTTGGAATGGTCAATGAATCATGAATGGCTCCCTTATAAAGAGATTCAAGGACTTAGTAAGAGCACACAAACATTGAGCTTGCTCTAAAAAAGAACATATAACAAAATAGCAACCATGCCAATGTTCTCTCAAATTGTTGTTTGTTCTCTCAAATTCTCATCATTAAGGTCAGAAATGCTTTGAAGAGCTGTTGGATGGCTCAGTGAAAATTTTGAAAGAGTCTCCCTTATGAACGTAGTATCCCAATAGAGTATGCAATTCCCGCTGCAAATTATGCATGACATCGAAGTTTTAGGGATTTTCTGAGGATTTTTTATTTTTACCTCATTGATGTTAAATGGCATCAATATTCATATCATAGGTAGTATGTACACTGATGCAAGCACAATAAATTTAATGCTTAAAGATTGGTTCATCGCACACACTATTTTGTATTTTCCTCTCAATTCCGAGAGTATAAGATGGAATTTTTTTTCTCTACAAGTTATTTTTTTCACGATAAAAAAACACTTATCCATTTAAGTTCCTTTGGATGTTTGTTTTTTTTTTGGTATAAAGATGTCTGCTTTTAAATAAAATAAAAGTTATAAGTTAGAAGCTAAAAAATTTAATTTCTAAAAAAAAAAATAGAAGACAAAAGTCAAATATTTTTTTTAATAAACTAAATATTTTTATAAAGATATAAATAACTTTTACTTTTGTAACAAAACGCTTCTAAATTGAAGAAGAGACAAAATTACTTTTTCTAGAAGCCAAAACAAATGGGCTTTAATTAAGGGCTAATTTGGATGGTTTTTATTCCTTCTCATGAATAAAAAATATTTCTCACTAGTTTGTTTGGATGTCTGCTGAAGTCACAAAAAAAGCTACAAACCTGCTTTTTTTTTTTTAAGTTAAAAAATTTAACTTTTAAAAAAAATAGAAGTCAAAAGCTAAATATTTTTTTTTCAAAAACTAAACATTTTTATAAAAATATATGGGGAAGGATATTATTACCACAAAAAAAGTTTACAATATTTACAACTAACCTAATCACTATTGATTTCTGTCAATTTAACGGTTATAATTTATTGGAAATTATTGAATCACATTTATTAATTAATTATTAATTCTCAATAAATTAGAACAGTTATATTGACGAAAATCAACGGTGATTAAATTGATTGTAAATGTGATAAACTTTTTTAGTGATAAGTATATCCTGCCACAAATTTATAAATAACTTTAACTTTTATAAAATATATTTCTAAAATAAAAAAGAGATAAAAACTACCTTTTATATGAACCCAAACAAATGGCTCTAAATAGATGTGTCCAAAGTTATCTTATAAATAAAAACAACAATTTGTTTTGCAGCACATATTTAATGTTTCATGTAAACATTATTGAAAAAATCAACCTCGCAGCCACTTGGCGTTTCTACTTCTAGAAGTCAAGCTATATGTTTCGGAAGCAAGAATATGCTAACAAATAAGAAAAATTGCTTTTGGCCTTCATCAATAGACCAAATTGTATCGGCGTGCAAAAGAATAAAAAAAAAAATTTGCACTTAAAATAATTAAATTTTAAAAAATCAATTCAAGGAGTGAATTGGTTTTTAAGAACTAGCTTAAGAATAAAAAAAAATTCCTTTTTCTCATTTTTTTTCTCTCCCTATTTTCTTATTTATTTATTTAATAGCTTCTTTTATTTTTATCTTTATTCTTATTATTTTATTTCTTTATTGTTTTTAAAATAGATCTGATTCGAACTGGTTTCAAACCAAACCGGATTATTTTCAAAGCGAATTGGTTTGGGATTAAAAAAATCTAATTCTTTGAACAGGATTGGTGCACCTTAAATTAATAATTTTTTGCATGATCTCACTATTAAGAATTATGTGAACTAGACGTTCTTATCTCTTTTATTAAAACATCAGAAAACAGAGTTCATTAAAAATCAATTATTGTGTATTATTCCTCATTTCCTCTTTAACATTTTTATTAAATTAATATAGTCATGCACGCTTGCACAATACCTTTCCAATTGCAGCAAGTGTTGTATAAACAAACTGTGAGGGTTCATTAGTTGACGTATTGTTTTAAAAGCACATGGTTTAGATGTTTGATAAGCTAGCTATAGTATGTATTAAACTTATGTTCGGTGGATTTATTCTTCCTGACGTACTGATTTTAAATTATTGCTGTATTAATTAGTTGTTGGGAGTTGACATATATGCATATACCTGGTATTATAATCAAGATATGTCCAACGATGATCGAGAAAACAATATTTAATATTACCAATTGGTTCGTCAATTGATATAATTCTGCCTCTTTTAACCATAAAAAATATCAAAATTCTTTTGCCGAGACAATAATTGATATTACCAATTCCTACTTGTGCTAAATGTCAGTGGGGGAAGGACAATTTCTTATGTGGTGACAAGCATAGAGGAGATAAGCAATACATGCATTAACTTTAAAGAGCTTCTTTGGTCATGCGAAGGCAATGTATGCATATTTTAACACACATTATTTTATATTTGTATTATTTTTTATTACTTTATTCCAACTAATTCTACCCGAATTTGTAAGTATTGTTGGGCCCACCGAGTTCCCAACACGTATCGTAGGGGAATGATCCGTTTATAATTTTTTTTTTTTTATAAATTACACTAAGTATGACAGATCATACATTTTTTATTGAAATATGACCAGTCAGACATAGTATAATTTGTAAGAGTTTGTAAACAAAAAGTTTGTAAATATAACATTCCCCTTATTACAATCCTTACAAGAAAAATGAAAAGACGTGGCATTAGTAAAATTGAAAATTATAACTATTTTTTGCCATTTTTTTGTTGGGTATGACTCATACTTTACATGCTGATGAGGGACCTTGTTATCGGGGTCAGCAGAAAGGCAACTAGGATCCCGCTATTAGGGTTTTTCTTAGTAGTTTGGGCTTGGCCCATGAATAGCTGTTAGAATTTTTCTAATCCTAATTATATTCTTCTTATAAAACCGAGTGACTAGTAACGAATGGTGGTGAAGTGAAGCTGGACGTAAACTATATTTGGTGAACCAGGATAAATCATTGTTTTAATCTCTCTTCTCTCTTCTCTCTTCTCGATTTTGTGTGATTGGGATTCCCAACCTCTTTAACCACTAACTCTATAACAATAGGGGGAAATAATACTAAATAAATATATTGATATATCTTCAACCCTATAGCTCAATGCAAGTACACAGAACTTTGCTAGACAAGGAGATCATGAACGTTGGATTAGGCTCATGGTAGACATGGAGAGAGATTGTGTTGCTGGTGGAAGACGTGACATCAACATGTAAAACCCACACAACATAACCCACAACATGGGAAAAAAAACCACACCCTGCCTTCACATGTTAAATATCCAATTGGCATCATGACATATTAGGTACTTTGGTCTTCTCTCTTCCTCTGCTTCACACAGGAGAAGATCAATAATAATCAAACCTATAAGTACCCTTTTTATTATACTACGATGAAAAGGGCAACTATGGCTACATTTTCACAAAAGCGTTCTTTTAGTTATAGAATTCGATCTATTAGCTTACCAACTAGATCACATCCAAGCACAGTTCGAATTGAAGAGGAGCTACAAAAGCTTAAGTCTTGGGAGGCATCATCATCATCATCTTCCTCAAAGGTGGAAACAATTTGCTTTGGTTTATGTGGTCTTGCAGAGTTGTACAAGTTCGTAGAAGAACTTTTGAAATTGTCACTGACCCAACAAGCACTAGCCCATCACCAAAACGAGAATTGGGTTGATGAGTTGTTAGATTACCCTGTAAGATTCTTGGACATATTGGGTGAAACGAGGGATGCTATAATGTTAATGAAAGGAAATGTTAGAGAACTTCAATCAGCACTTAGAAGGAGAAAGGTTGGAGACATAGTGATTGAAAGCCATATCTCTTCATATTGGAGTCTCAGAAGAAACACAATAAAGGGATGCACAAAATCTCTGCTTTTATTGAAGCAGATAGATGTGTCATTAGGAGCTTCTTCTCCTTCCTTAGATCTTAATCACCACCTCTCTGCAGTTGTAAGGGTTCTTAGAGAAGCTAGTTTGATCACCAGCTTAATCTTTCAGTCATTAGTGGCATTTCTTTCTCCACCAATCTTCAAGTCAAGGCTTAATAAGTGGGCATTTGTCTCAAGACTCATGAGGAAAGGGGCACTTCAATGTAACAATCAACAGGAAAATATAAATGAATTGGAAAAGGTGGACTTAGCACTTTGCAGAATGGTTATGGGTAACACAATCATGGATTTTGAGGCTGAGAAGATTCAATCTGCTCATAGAGAGCTTGATGCTTTGGTGGTTGTCATTGAAGGGATTGAAAATGGATTGGATTGCTTGTTTAAGCACCTCATTAATACTCGAGTGTCTTTTCTGAATATACTTTCTCCCTGAGGTTGAATATGATAGCTAGGCATGTTTAGTTTAGAATTTAAGTCCAAATATGTCATCTGCATATTAGAGGATTGTATAAACCTTATACATTTTCTACTTGTAAAGAGAGTTGTTATTGCTGCAACTGTATATTATTCTTCTTTCTTTTTTTTCTTTTTTTTGCTCGTTGAGTTATTTATTTATTTTTTTGGTAAACCATTGATTTTATGATTTTTTGTCCTCTACCATTTTACATAAAATCTCGATTTTAACTACGAAGTTTTGGAGCTAAAGCTACTGGTTACTTAAACCATATATTCAGAAAGCACTGGCAAATCAGAATGTGTAACCATATTTTTCACATTCTCATCAGTTAACTGCAAACAATTTCTTGAACTACCAACTAGCAAGAACGTAAATACAAAAGTATAAATAGTGAAGTTGGGGAAGGGTTGGGAAAGAAGTGATGCATTTAATGAATATGAAATTTTTATTCTATGGCTTATGTAACCACTGGGGAAGAAAAAAAACTCCCCGGTTGATACTTAGAAATAAGGAATGTACGATTTGGTTCATTCTTTGGGCTGAGATAATGAGTATGGGCAAGGGCTGCTAATTGTTGAAGCAATCGATTATTTATTGTTGACACCAATTGGGTTTAGGCTCATTTTCTTCTGTACTCTATTCTATTAGGCCATATACTTCTTTTGCCAAAGACAACATCAGAAGAAAAGTCATGAACCCACCTGTTCATAACCAGGTAGGCTAAGATGCAATATATTGGCATGTTGGAATTTCAGTTCGCAAAAACAATTTTTTAATTTTAGAACAAAAAATAAAAAAAATCTGTTTGATGATTTTTGTTTTGTAAAAATAATTCTTACTGCAACTAACTTATCTGCAGTAACTGCAGAAAAAGCGAACCCTATTATTATATATGAATAACATAACCATCTAAACCAAACAATCACAATGTTTGATTTGGCTAAATATAACAAACGTGTATGACCTTAATGCTTGAAGATCCAATCTCTTTTGATCTTTTCTAAAAGAGCAAATACCTAAACTTCATGATCATTTGATGATGCTGATGATCCAACAAACAATATATGCTAAACCCTAAAATTTTACTTGAAATATCATTATATAACCCATATAGAAACAAAGACAATAAAAACGAGAAGTAAAGTATAAAAGTAGTTTTTTGTTGGGAGAAAATTAATAAAAGAGTAACCAAAAATAAAATTGTTGAATAATAAATAGTTATTAAATTTAAATTTAGAATTGCATAAACATTTTATACAGATATTCGGTTCTTATATCACTACACTTTATCCTTGATTCTTGTTTTCTTTGTTTTGCTTAATATATATTTTTCCCTATACTGAACAAATCTATGATGATCTTGACCCTTCCATGTAACTTCAACAAACACTGATGCTCCTCTAAACTAAACAGCAAAATTTCCAGTAACAACTCTGGAAGAGATCGCCTATCTGATAATTCTGAATGTCAACAATCAATAATCATTCATCAGAGCAGTTGTCGTCACTATCTTCCTCGTATACGTGATATTCTTCGTCACTAGCATTTACTTGCGCATTGTCACTATTAAGTTCATTAGAGGGAAAGCTCCCAAAAAGCTCCTGTAAATGGGTCCTTGAAATATTCTCCATGAGATCTGAACATTGTAAAGGAATTCAAAAGTGCCAGCAGATCTTTGATATTTGAGAAATCTAACAATCGACTTAGCCATCAAAATGATAAAAGAATAATCAAGATACATCTCATTTTAATTGTAGTATCACATTGAGTCCTTTTTCTGATTTCCTTACTCAAGTATAGAAAAAAGGAATGTGATTAAAGTAGGTTTGTCATTTCTCCGGTACATGAAGAAGTTGGCTCCACTCCCAGGGAGACAATCTAAGTTCAAACCCTAGAAAAAGACTTGGCAAGACTTACTAGTTGCAACAGTGTTCGAGGGTTAGTGTCAAAAAATAATAAGACACTACCAACACTTGAACCTACAACTCTTACTCAAATCTCCACCTACACATAAGTGGCCACAACAAGCATTTATTTCTAATCTACATACATTTTCAATTTTTCAAAATCCTGAAAATACGAGTATCAACCTTTATATTATTTCCAACTTCCTTGGGTTTGGAACTGCATAAAGGGCAAGGAGCAAGGGTGTGGTACAGATGGAAACACTAACGAGGACTTTATTTTTTCATTTAAGGTTATACTAAAGGGAGTATATCTACTTGAGAGGCTCAGTGAGACCTAACTTACAAGAAAATTCCATCTTCCCTCTCAGCACCCACCTAGCTATGTACTATACCAGCTGCAAAGAATACGTCATGGATATCTTCATATTTCCATAAGTGGTGACAGAGTCAGGAGACATGAACCCAGACACAACAAGAAGACTAGTCTGCGGGTTCAATGTCTAGTCTAATCTACTAGCTTAACAATGTGAAACATTAATTTAATGCATGCAAAATTTGAAAGTGCAGCAGTGAGGTAGCCTAAATTACGGGATTCAGAATCTTCTAGTTGCATCCTCATCAGATAAACTTGTGTGATGCAATAATGACGGTTCTATCTTTAAACTTAATAGCAAATTTAGAGTTCAAATAGAAAAGGATACAAGAATTAGACGGCAGAGGCATTTCACTATCTCCACCCTACACGAGTCAACAGAATAAATAAAAAAATATCCGATTTAAAAGCCATTGCTAACACATTCTATTGAGAAAAACATAAAATCAGAAAATATGGATAAGAATTACCAGATCAAGTTCTTCTTCCCATTCCTCATCACTATCATTAACCTCAGCTGCCTCCTCTTCGTCATCTTCAACATTGTCAGGTTCCTCATTCTCTTCCAAACCTGGGTTACAGATACAAAAAATTTATCCATAATTGCTCAATTAAAATCATTTACCAGACCAGCAAATAGTAATTTTTATTTGCAAAAGATATTAAATTCTGGTTTTGTGACAAAAAATCTTCCAATTTAGTTCATTATCATATTAGATAACAAAATAACCAAAATTCATTTTAATCATAGCTCCATATTCTGCTACGAATAACCACTTAGAGGAAACAAACAAGAAAACTTTCGCTCAGAGGAAACAAGATGAATTCTCCCTTACTATGTTGGACCATATATGTTAAGAGTTAAGACTTGTGTTAGGTTATTGAGAGTATATGGGCATTGCTCTAGATGTACTTTCTATTGCGTTGTATTACACTCTTAACCTGGTAGTATATATACATAGGAAGACTGTGCTACACAGTTTCCCCATTACAGCATGATTGTCTCCGTCCCACTAATCCCTCTACAATATAATACTCAAAATAAGTATTATGTAGGGCCTTACTGAAAAGTATAAGGGTATTAGAGACTTAGGAATGCAGTAAAGTTTAAATTTAGCTCTTAACAGGTGAGGTTTGAAGTTGACCGATTCTCATTTCTACTTAAATCATGTTATTGGATGTGGGAATAATTTGTTGACTCTATTGCTATTCTAAAGCAATATGAATATAAAGAATCATGATTGAAAAAGAGGTGAAATAACCTGAATTAGCTTGTTGGCAATCCTCTCCATCAAGCTTCGTAGCATTCCTACTGCACTCCCTCTTCATTTTTTCAAACTTTGAAGTGGCAGCTCTGAGTAAATTCTCTGCGCCGGGCTTGGGGAATATTGATAGGAACCTCACCATGAGACGTTGTCTAAAACAATTGATCATGTGGTTGGAGAACCACCCAGATCCAAACTGCAAAGTTACCATGTTAGATGTAAATCAAATAGTTAATGAATTATGAAATTTCTTACAGTAACTTCATGCATGAAAGATAAAATCAAGTAAATTTTCATATATTTTATTTGTTGTGACAAAAATTACAGCTACTCAATATGCACAAAACTTCAGAACAGAACAAAATTCTATATAATAAAACAGTGACTTCGTTGGTTATTCAAGCAAAAAGGAAAAATAAGCAATTCTGCATCACTCGTAGCTAACCACAGTAGGGCTCTACCTTCATGCCAGGGGATAAGAAAAATATGACACATATGAAAAGCAGAATAAACCATGTTTGTCTCTTAATTGTGTGGGCAATGTTGAGTATGTCAACATAACACGTGCGATATTAAATAATGATTCATATGAAAAACTTACGGTGCAAGTTGCCTGCAATGGAGGCTTATTTATTTCTGATTGAATATAATCATCAACAAGCTCGAATAACTGTAAAGATGTCTGGAACTTGTAAGGGAAAGCTCGAAAGGCACATATATCCTCCCATCTATGTTTAAATCTGCATGAAACAATAGACTTAACAAATAAATAAATAACACAAATTAATAATATATATAGTGACAATACCCAGATATGTTTTATCAACTTGGAAGTCTGCAAATAAATTGAATTGAGATTGTAAAAAAAGTTCTAGGGTCTCATTCTCTTCACGTGGGTCTATCTATATATATATTAATCTGCAGTGCTATTTTCATTTTCCACTTTCTTATGCATACACATGTGGAGTTGCTTCCAAGTTATACTTAACTGCCCTGTTTCGTAAAGCAAGAGATAAAATGAAGGAAAGGACTTACTTATTGGCTGAGTGATTATCACAGTAACTTCGTAATGGGAGTGGTACTCGATAATCGATTCTTTGATAACTGCAGAACCAAAAATCTAAACCTAGTCAATAGATTAAAGACCCAATCTTTTATTTTTAATAAAAACAAAAAAAAATTCAGTAAAATACTTAAAATAATGAAGACTCTGCGTTATTAGGACCCTGACAAAAATGTATAAATTGTTCGTGTTTATTTTGTATTTACAGGTGAGTAAAGACTCGATATTTTTTATGCGAATATTCTTGGAGGTTTATTGGGGTTGGTAAAATATGAAGCTGAATAGAGAGTAAAGCCAAATTGGCAATACAATGTGGACTGTGGAGTTCCAAAACAAAAAAAAATCAAAGAAAAAGAAGCACAAACCAAGTGAAAAGACAAAACAAACTCATTAAGACAAAAAAAAGCCTGCCAGTCTGTTTGCATATCTGTGAGAGACTCTCCTAAAGAGACATTGGACAAACACCTTAATCTGTCCATAGACACCCATAAAATCAATCCTGTCCCAAATCAGATCCAAGGGCTGAAAAGAATTCTTGAAAAACGACTATAGCCAAATGCACCAAAAGAATAGAATAGAATAGATAACACTACCTTGGTCTCACGAAAAACATATGAAGCTTTTCAGAAGAAATTTATCCAAGTTGAGAGGGTACACCCACATTAAATTATGTGTTTGTTATAATTGTGGTGCGTTACTGCTCTGGTGGATAACCACTGAGTCATTGGTCAATGCCTCACAAAACACTAACAGAGGAGGTGGCGATGGTGTTCGCAATGATGGGAATAATCATGGATCTCAAGTTCAGTGCACTTATTTCCATAAATATGGTGGTACTAGGGACAAGATGCTCTTAATCAAATTGCCACAACCCAAACATCTCTCATCCTAGAGAAAATCCTACATAATCTTTCAATCCTTTGAAACACCCCAATTTGAATGCAAAAGAAAGATAAGTAGTAGAGTGGAATACTACGTAAAGAAGCTAGAATTAAGGCAATGCAACAACCTAAAGTGAAGTCACCTTAATTTTACACAAAAAAACAACCCAAGTTGCATGGCTTACTTTTTAAACCTAATAACAAAACACACCAAAAATTCAAAGCTAATCCTCCAAATTAACAGGGCATTCCAGGTCATACTATCCTACATCATCCAACATTGAGAAAGTTAACCAAAAACAAATTAGGTCATGTTAAACAGAGACAAGAGGGGGAAATAGAAATAAAATGGAATGGAAAACTAATGATTATTAAGATTTTCTCATCACTGCCAATTACCTTCAACAGTACCAAGCACATCGTTTTTTTCCAAAATGTGACACTAAAAATTTTGTCACCTCAGCAAACTATTAACAAAACGGTATAGTAAATAAACAGTTACAGTCCAATCTGTTGTCGATATACAATGGTTCATAGATAATGCCAAATAGACATAAGGAATCACGATTTACGAGAAAGTAGTAACAATAACATTCATTAACAGCCAGGGATGCTTTCTCATCCTAACAAGAAAATAGTATTCAAACAGCCCTATTCTTCTTATGACATAAGAATAACATGATAACTCAGTATACTGGTAGTCTAATAATATCACCAAACCGAACAATACATCAGAAATCTCCTTATTATAGGAACCTAACACTTTGAGTGCAAATGTATGACTAAAATCCAAGAGATTGTTTAGAAATCCGGAGTAAGCCTTACATGCGAGAATCAGGATCTTTGCGTGGATCATATCCTTTTTTGATCCAGAACCTTAGAAATGGTCCACTGGAAAAGTAGTAAGAAATTCTAGATAGAAACCTGTAAGAGAGAATGGAAGGTCACTGCATAATTATCAAGATTCAATTGCCGTAAATTAAAAAGATAATTGGCAGAATTTGTGTAACTCACCTTCTAAGTCCGCCATGGGAAAAGCTTAAGCCCTTATCAAGCAAGCGCTCAGTAAGTGAAACTTTGGACCATATAGGCCTCTCATCAAACAATCTAGATACAACCATTTGTGACTCCCACTGATCTGAACCTTGTGGTATGTATTCCTCCCAATTCACTTTTTTAGGAATATGTACGAAAGCTAAAGAAACCCAGAACCACAAAAGTGCAATTTCATTGCAATATTTTCAAGATATTTTTGTTGTGGTACCTTTAATCAAAATTATGTTCTAAAAGTGAAAGAAATATTAACACAAACAAAGCTTTCTACAAGTTTATAGAAATGAAAAAATGAAAAAATTTAGTAGCAGCCTAGCATTCCACCAATAGAAAAGAATAATTACCAGGAAGTGATATTCTAAAATAGTACAAATTGGCAAGGACTCTGTTGAAAAAGATAAAAATAAAAATTTCCTAAAAGTAAAAATAGTCAAGTAATGATTCAAATGTAATTCAAATATTTTTGAAAGGAAATTCGCAGATCAATGGCAAAGCTATTATCATATTAAAAATTCTCTCAACATGTTTAATTATGGACTCCGCTATATACTACGTCAGTAAATTTAAGCAAGAAATATCTTTCTTACATTCACAGGAGCAAAAATAATAAAATTAGGCATGTTATACTCATGTAAAAATTTTCAACTTCAATAAGTTTTAAATATGATGGTTATACCAATTGAGAAAAGGATATCTTTAATGTCAAAATCAATTGCAAGAACTGGCTCTGTGTCCTCCGTGTCCAGCTGCACACAACATCGCAACAAGTAAGTTTCCTTGCTAAAAACATTGCATATGACTAATGCCACCCAAATGAAAATATGTATCATCCGTTTTAATTGTTATCAGTTATATGTCATCCAGTACCTGCATATTGTCAAAATGCTATCTTTCCCATCACTAGCTGAAAGCAGCCACCAAATTGACTTTTATACTTAGAATGGGAAAATGACTGAATAATACTGTACATGGGGATCATTCTAATATCTATAAACCTAACTAAATAATTATTTTTCTAATATAATCCATTATAATTTTTTTAATGGCTAAACTATGGTAACAGAATATTTTACCACAATTACAATGATCTACAGAGAATATTATGTGAAGTGTACTGGACTGATTTGGGACTTATTACAACACTCCCCCTCAAGCCAGTGAACGAGTATCTATCATTCACACCTAGCCAGTAAGATCCTAAAAACTCTCTGTAGGAAGTCTTTTATTTAACACATCTGCTAGCTGAATCTCTAAAGAAACATAAGTTGTGTTGGTCAATCCACTATCTCACTGCTCCTTCATGAAATGCAGTCTATTTCAAAATGTTAAGTTCTATCATGCTGTGAACCAGATCATAGGCAATGCTTATGGCTGATTTGTTGTCACAAAATAACTTCATAGGAGTTTCACACTTTATCCCCATTTCATCCAATATAATCTTCATCCGTATGAGTTTCAGGAAATATCTCCACTTTGCATTCTGAGAAAGGTGCTTTTCCTTAAAAAAATGTTTATAGGATTCTCAATGAGAATATGGTGTGTCCATCTACTTTAGAGCAGTTTCTTTTGGGCCATTTTAAAGAAAAAACAAATTCAATTCTCTAATTTATGTTTTGGAGGACCTTTTTCTTTCTCCTCTAGTTGTATCTTACCACTTTTCTCATTAATTTAGTTTCTTTTTCTGCCCATGAAAAAAGGTATTAACATGTTTAAAATGAATGCAATGACAGAATGACTGAAAATTGTACAATCAACAAATGGGGTAAGACTAATTAATAAAAGATAAAAAATAAAAATGAAAGAAGTGACTCAAATTGAGGAATCTTCAAACAAGTAAATCTGAGACTGAGAGATAGTCAAGAGACATGAGAGCTTTTTTTATCTTGTCAGAGAGACTCAAAGATCAATTAACACTACTTAGCAAAGGTTACTGGTACATATTAATATACCAAAAGGATTAAATTTTATGCCTACATCCCATTTAGAAATTAATGTGAATTAAATTTACCTCGAAATGGGGTTGTAAAACTTCCTCTTGTTTCTTTTTTGAACTCAACTCAGTGTGTGGTCTCAAGCTGAAATAAGAGAAAGACTAAAGTCACTTCAAAGTAAAGTCAAGGCAAGATCAAATTGCAAGTCAAAACTTTACAAGGAAAACTAGTGAAAATGTTGCAATAAAAAGATAACTAGATAGAATAATATAACATAATTAAAGTGAAAATAGTATAGTAGGTCTAAACTTCATCTCCACCTCCCACTCCTTCAGCAGAGAAAAAAGACATGCTGATATGAAGATTTTAAATACTTCAATTTAAGAATCTAACTACAGAAAAATTGTACAGAACATACATATATAAAAATAAAGTAAAGCCTCACCGAAGGGTATCACAAAGGCAAGGTACTATAAATGTACGCAACATGACAAGCTATATAATATATAAACTAACAAAATTACAAAAACTATAAAGGAACTACTTAATATCTACTTAAGCGACTCAACAAACAATTCCTCATCATCAAGATTGAAACTGTCAATGTCATCATTTTCTTGGTATGTACAAGATACTTGAATGAGTCCCACACAATTATAGTATTGTATACTGGATGGTATAATCCATGGTGATCCCTGACTTTTCTCTCAAAAAATAAGTATGTGATCACAAAACAAGAAATGTCAGAGAAACTTACACTAAGTTTCCTGGCACATCTTTTGGAGCAAAAAGTGGAGGCACTATCATCATAACATCCTCATGATCCACATCCATCAGCCCACCCTTATCTATGACAGTACACAAACACAAAACCACACTAACTTGGTAAACTAGCCACTGTAAAAAAACACTTCAAACATTAAGTTGAAGTAACGGAAACATCAAAACAAAAATACTCACCAAAGTGCGGTTCTTCTAGTTCCGACCAGTTTCTCTTTTTCCTCCGTGCAACATCCGCATGAACAGGAATAACATGCTGGTAATCTGCCATTCCTTCATAAATTCAAAACACAAAAAAACAAAAACAAAAACAACCAGTTAAATTTGCTAATTAATCTCCAAACGAAAAAAAATATTCACCAAAATCAAGTTTTCTAACCTTCAAAAAAATAAGCCTCGGGAACATGAGCAACAATATCAGCACAAATGTTTGCCTCTCCATTAACATCATCAGTATCCTTAAGCTCAATTTCTGGTTGATTTGATGGCATCTCATTCTCCATTCCACTTCTAGACACGTTATTGGCATCATGAACATCGATCGGTTTTCTCTTTGATATTTTGAGAAGCAAAGCGTTGGAAGGACGAAGCTCCCCAAACGCAGGGTGTGAATAAGGATCTTCAGGGCGAAAATGGAGTTCTAATTTGTTTGATTGCGAACTGCGAGCCTATGAAATATGTGAAGCAAAGCCATAATTGATTGCAATCAGTGTGAAGAAAGATAGAAAAAAGGTGAATCGTAATCGGCAACGGCATGCACCTTAAGAATGCCTTGAATTCCACCAAGTGTGTCAACGGCACGTGAGATGGATGATGGATAACCAGGATAGTGCACGATAAAACCCTGAGGGTCTGGTAAAACCCCTGAGATTGTGCCATCCTTTATCACTCCCATTAACTTGTAACAAATTTAACTGCTGATTGTTAAGTAATATCAAAAAAGGGTAAGTAATAAGAAAAATCATGCCAATCTAGAAAATATTACTGGTTAATTCCCACCAATGTGTGTGTGTACATACCTTCAGTTTCAAAGTAAATAGTGAGCTCAAAGAACTATTTCTGCGTTCTGCGTCGTGCCTCAGCGTTCAGTGTACAGCGTACCGCTGTGTGAAATTGGGTTTTTTTTTTTTTTTTGGTAAACGGGTTTGGTTTTTTATTTTGGACTTATTTGGGCTACCATCTTTAATCCATTAAAATTCAGATAGTCATCTGTTACGGTTTTTTTTTTATTTTATTATTTTTTGAATTGTTGGGTTGTGTAGTGAGTAGTTATTTCTATTTGAATTTTTCCAGATGATAGGGTAGGGTTATTAATGGAGTCTATTTAGTGCTAGTGGTTAGTTATCTTTAAAGTTATTTTATCTTATCTATTTAAACCTTTAAGTATTTGAATAAAAATATGAGATCACATTAGAAAAATTATCCAAAAGACACTTGTCAAGCTTCCTTAATAAAGTGAAATTCTCATCCCACAATCCTAATTACATATTTAATGCAAATTTAAAAATAACTACCCAATCAAATGAGGCTTTAAAATTATTTTCGAAAATAACCGCAACTAAAGATATCGTGACACAATCATGATAGGTTATTTCAAAAATATTTGCGATCTATTTAACGTGAGAAGATTTTAATTATTTCTTTTACCAAAAAAAAGATTTTAATTATTTATGAATAAATTAATAGTGATGATTCTGTAATTCTCTATTGGAATATTTTTCTCTTTTTTCTTTTATCACCTTTGATTCACTTTGATTAAATTCTATCATGATGTCAAATAATACATAAAAATATCCACTCCCAAAAAATTTAGTCAATTATATCCATCTTTTCACTTCACATAAATAATAATTATAATATAATAATTAAGATCTTAAATAATACAATTATTATTTTAAAAATTAACATTGAATTCATTTAATTAAATAATTTACATATTAAATAATTCTCAAATATAATTTTTGAAATCCTATTAAATTTGAAAAACGTTATATTTGATAATTAGTCTTTTTATTTTTTAAAGAATAATTTAAATATTTCATATTATTTGTTGAAATACTTTCATCATCAACACGCTATTTCATGAATTTTGTTGAATAAAAAATTATATAAAGTAATATTAATGATTAAATTTAAAAGGATTTCAAAATATGTAACTAAAGATTATTTATTGTGTTAACTATTATATGATTATTATTATTTACGATGATAATCAATATTTAAGTGGAGTGAGGGGATAGAAACGTGAGAGGTTAAATTTCAGACAAATGATCATTTTTACGAAACGAACATGACCCTTATGTTGAGACTGATTAAATTAGATCTATAAATTGTTTTAAAATAACATTAATTTGATATTTTTTAAATGACCTCGTTCAATTAATATTTAAAATACTTTTTCCAAGAAAAAATAATTATATAATTATATTTGATAATAATAATAAATTTAAATTTTTTTAAATTAGTAATGATTCCAAAAATTACTATTTATTATGTTAATTGTTATTTGTCTAATTAATATTTATAATTGTTTTTTGTCTAAACAAATATTTTTGATGAATATGTTTTGTTTTTAATATTTTGACGAAATTTAGATTGCGTATAAAAATTTGACAAAAAAAATTTTACATCAAATTTTTTTACAGAAATATTTTAGTCACGAATTTTGATGAAAATATTTTTCGTCAAAAAATTTAATTAAAATATCTTTCATCAAAAAAAAATTCACATAATAGGTGTGGGTCAAGTTTTGGATCAATGGGTCATTATTAAAATAAACCAGGTCTAAAGCTGACCCAAATAAAAGTGAGTCACTATTTAAACCCATTTCAAAAAATATATATTTACGAATCAAGTCAATGTCAGATCAAGGGCAGGGTAAACTGAACCAAAAAAATAAAGTGAACTAATTTTTTTTTACACCCCGGTAGCATTGGTGGCGGCAACTCTCGTTAACCCAAATACAAGATTGAATTCCATCCAGAAGATTTCCCTTTTCACCCGGTAAGCTTTTGAATGTGTTTGTGTTCTATAAATAATACTTAACCTTAGTATTGGAAAGGAAATTCTATAAATAATACTTCACCCTGTAAGCTTTTGTGTCTTTTGAACATTTCAAATTGTTTTCGTTTCAACAATTTATCTTCAACTTAATCATGTGTTTATATGATTGGAATAATATATACGGTGTTTGGGCAAAACGACCGTACTAATCAGATTTGACAAATATATATCTTAATGAAAGCAATTTTGAAATGAATAGCCAAGCTAAGGCAGTCAAACCCATCTGGATAATTGACGAGATCAATCACGTATGTTTACCTGATGAGATTCGATGCCATGTTGGATGCGCCCATCACTCCTGTCTGCATGGCTGACACGTTTAGGTCCTGCCACCGCAGATGACGAGTTTATGCTAACGTGGCCATCCCTTTCCCTGATCCCGCCATATTATCTAATGAGAGTAATACAGAACCCGCCACCTATATTGACGAGTTTGATCGTGGCATGAAGCCGCCATACTTTCTGACGAGATTAATGGTTACGTGGCATGAACCCGCCACCTATATCGACGGGTTTGATGAAGACACGAGTTTGTTGTAGCTTTACAGCCATCCGGAGATCGTGAGAAGGAATATATTTGTGGCCAATAAAGGAATATATTCCTATGAGAAAGTTAAATTTTATGGATGACGTTTCGATGAGCACATAGTTTCGGCAATGAAGATTGTCAAAATAGTGTTATTATTCATGAGATAAGCATGGTGCAAGAAGCAGTAACAAGTACGTACAGTAACAAGTAAAGTTGTATACAGAGGCTAGTAATAGGTATAACTTGTCCCGTTACAAATAGTTACGGGAATTGATTTCCAAATTGGGTATATACACACCCTCCCGATATGAGAAGAATTTGCTAAACATGTTGCAGTTTGCTTAGATGTTTCTATTTTTATAGTTAATATTTTGGAACCGGTGCTTTGTTAATTTTTTATTTTCCATCACTTTTTAATGTTATTTTATTATGTTATTTTGAGTCACTACCATCCTTTAATTTTGTGTTATTTGCATTAAAACACAATACTGCAATGGATCCATTTCGTTCATTTATATATTGTAATAGTTCTAAAATTAACGGTATAGGCGGTTTGAGGTTCGAAGGGGGGAAAAGAGCAATGTATATTGTTTGAGGCTTGTTCATTGAAGATCTACATGAGAAAGTTCGTAAGAAGTTGAAGTTGCAATAAAATTAGGTAATATCTTCTATTACAGGTAGTCTCATGTAGAAATCGTAAATATGCAGGTTTTGAAATATCTGATGATGACAAACATTTTCCTTGCAACATTTGTCCAAAACTGTACTACGTCTCAATTTGTTGAGTTATAGGTGGATATTGAGACATCAGAGGATTTGTCAACACCGATTCGAGGTCTAGACCTTAAAATGTCTGATGACATCTGCGTCGGCATCTCTGATGACAACTCTGTGGGCATCTCTGATGACATCTGTGTGGGCCTGTGTGTAGGAAACCACTCAATAGGAGTAAAGGCCATAGTAGGCCACATGGGTGGTTTATAAACACCACCGCCACGTGGACCAAGTGCTGGGATCTCATATAACTGTTGCTCAATCTGCGAACGTCGACGACAAATCCCTCTGCCCTCCTTCGCATGAGGCAGTACATCTAACTCGGGATCTGGTAGACTAACTAATATGCCAGGCTCCACAACACGACCAAACTCACTCATTATAAAAAAACACATAAATCAATGTATGTGTAAGAGAAAAATAAAATAAAAAACTCTTCTATAATATAAGAGTATATTTTTCCATATTTTTTATCTAGAAATCATATCATTTTGTCAAGTTGGTTCTCATTAATATTGCAACTTTGTAGTTCCGCTTAGCCGTTAGGATTGGGTCATTGGAGTGTTTAGATTTTAGAAAGCTGAAGATTTATATTTTTTTATACACTGAAAATCTAATTAAGTCATTTTATTTTTTACATATTTATCCATCCATTCATTAATTACTTAACTCATTTTGACAAAATTCTATTCAATGAAATTTTAACCCAACTGGTATTCAAATCGAGGCCATTGTTTAAGTTGAAAGAGACTCTGTAAGTTGATATACATACTAGTGGTAAATTCTTTCAATTTCTAAACTTGTAACATATGCAATTACAGGTCATCAGGCTCTAAGATCAAGGATTTGACTACCGTATTGATAGTACACAACGAAATATATGATCTTAGAGCAGAAAATAGAGTAAAGGATTAAGATGAGAGAAAAAGAGGAAAAGTTGAGGAAAAAGAAAAAAGAAAAAATAAATTTTAATACATGTGTTAATTTTTGAGTGAAATATTGACTGTGGTCTTGGAGTATAATAAAAAATCCTCAAAAAAGACTTGCTCATCCAATTAATCGCACGGGCAGGGTGTGATGTGATGTGATGAATCGAACTATCACTAGAGCTTAATATTTAGAAGAGTGAAGGGGCAAAAAACCGAACTATGTACTCATGTTATAAGTTCGATCTTTTGTCACGTCTGGTCAAAATATTTATTAGATTGTCACGTTAACAATAAATTTTTTCAGGATGCCACGTGGCATAATTTGTTACACTGTGCAGCGAATTATGTTTGCAAATAATTCGCTACACAATATCTGTGTAGCGAATTATGTCATATCAGGCTGCACAATTAACAAAAATGACACGTGTCAAGCAGACAGTAATCCAAGCATAATTCGCTACACAGTGAAGCGAATTACTGCCTACTTGACATGTGTCATTTTTCCATATTCTTTATCTAGAAATCATATCATTTTTTCAACTTAATATTGCAACTTTGTAGTTCCGATGAGCCGTTAGGATTGGGTCATTGGAGTGCATTGTTGTCAAAAATTAGTGTAAAATCATAAAAACTTACGTTTTTACTAGAGTAGTGCATGTTAAAACTCAAGTAAAAATCGTCCTTGATAAAAACTAGTAGAAACGCCGTGTAAAAACATAAAAACGGTGAAAACTTACGTTTTGACGGTTTTTACTTAAAACTAAAAATTTAATAAAAAAAAGATTTACAAAAAAATAAAATAAAATAAAATAAAAACCAAATTTTTGTTTGGATATATGTTTTTTATAATAATATCTTATAAAGCTGCAATTCTATTATAAGTTATGTTGTGAGAATCGTTTTGTGTTTTTGGATCATTGTGTGCACTGAAAGAAGTGGAATTATATCCTGAAGAGCGATGATCCAAAATTCGTAGAGTGTATAAAATAGTTAGAGCAGATTGACTATCCATTACTTGTTAATTATCACTGTTTATAATTTTAATACTTGGTTATGAAAAATAATTTTTCTTTTTAAATAGATAAATAATTCAACACAGATATTCATCATGTGACAGATTGTTTAACTTGAAAGAAATTTTGTAAGTTGATACTAGTGGTATATTAATTCTTTCAATTTCTAAACTTGTAACGTATGCAATTACAGGTCATCAGGCTCTAAGATCAAGGATTTGACTACAGTGTTGATAGCAACAGTGACCGGTTTGACATGCCTGGCTAAAAAAATTTACTAAACTGACACGTCAGAATGTCACATGGCATAATTCGCTATATTGTGTAATGAATTATGTCACGTCAGAATGTACAGTCAGTAAAAATGACACGTGTTAAGTAGGTAGTAATTCGTTATACTGTGTAGCATATTATGTTTGCGAATAATTTTTTGACACGTGTCACACTCTCGCAGGAAGAAGCTGACGTGTCATAATTCATTACACTGTGTAGCAAATTTCATCTGCAATATGATCACGTGTCACAAAATTATTGGTATCGAAATTCGTTACCAATGGTAACGAATTATGACACGTAACGGTTTGATAAAAAATATTATTAGCGAGGTATTTGGATAAAAAATTTGCCGAAATATGACATTTATCATTGTTTCCGTATTGATATATGATCTTAGAGCAGTAAGACTTACCCGTGGCCGCTCAATTAATCGCACGGGCAGGGTGTGATGTGATGAATCGAACTATAACTAGAGCTTAATATTGATAAGAAGGAAAAAATGTTTAATCTTTTAAATGATATAATTTATATCGTTTCACTTTTACAAAAAGGTGAGACTCATGTCTTTATTTATTTTTGCCAACTTTCTCCTCTTTTATCTATTTCTTTCTCTTTTTAAAATGACATAATTTTATATTCTTTATAATGATACACACTTTATCCTTATAAAAAATGAATGGGCAAAACACCGAACTCTGTACTCATGTTATAAGTTCGATCCTTACCCTCTTTATCCGATTAATAAATAATTTGTGCATTTGGGTAGATACTAAAGTATCACATGTGTATGAACACCGAACAGTACTCACTTGACAAAATATGCAGGGATATTTTGAATTTGGAGAAAATATCTGATTCCGGATTCTATGTTGTCCTACATACATTTCTAACAATCCAATTAATTTCTTCGTGGTTAACAGTACGCGAAAGGGAACACCTTTCTTAGTCAATATGCTTGTAGTCAATTTATTTTTTATTTTTACTTTCCCTTGTTTTTTTTGCTATTTTTTTTTTAGGTTAGAGGGAATAAAACACACAAACACACACTCACACACCCTATTACACACACCCACACCATTAGGCTAGCCCTAGTGGATTTTTTTTTTTATTATTTTTTTTTTTTTTGCGATTTCTGTTTTCAGTTTTGCCCCTTCTTTTACCAAAAACGCTTATCAGTCATCAGCCACCCCCACGACACCAAGACACGGTAGTTGAGAGTTGAAATTCGCCTTTCCCATTAGGTGCTTTTTGTTGACCAAGAACTGTGTTTATTTACATAAAATGCACTTTTTTAGTGCTGAAGGAGATTAATTAAGGTACACACAGCATCAATTTCTTGACTAAAGAAAATAACAACATGCAGTAATGTAAATGTTAATGCTATACCAAAATTCTTTAACCGAGGGTCCATGACCTTGAAAAAATCAATTCTAAAGTTGTAAGCGTAAGTGCAAGTTTAGATTTTTATCATATTAATTACTTGATAGTCACAACCAGGACAGATTGGCGGCCATTTTGTTATTGGTCAAAATCATTGTTGAAAATAATGCATGTTCACCAACCAAAAGCTAGTTATTTTAATTCATCATGGTCACACAAAGTCTCCTAAATACTTAAATGCATGTTAGTGTGAACCCCTCCCACGTCTCTATATACCTAGTTTGAGTCATAATTTTGCATGCTTATTAGATTGACCATATATCTTTTGAAAACGAGTTTTGTCCATCATTTCATTATTAATATAATTTTTATTAAAAGCCTGCACAAAGATTAGTATTTTATGCATGATGCATGGTTGAGAATTTTATATTGTCAAAAAAGTAATGTGGAAATATTATGATTCCCCCTTCTTATATTGTGTATTAATTATTCCACACCCACCTATATATATATATACATCAAATATTTGAGAGAAAGTGCAAGACAAATTAATACACAAGCTAGGTGCATAATAGACAAGAGGGGTGAACATGTCTGAAGCTAAGGAAATAAGGTCGGCACCAATAACGCCGAGAACAGCTTCAGTGATGGGAACACCAATTAATGTGTCATCGCCACCAGTGTCATGTCCACCCTCTCAGCTTCACTCACCCTCTCTAACAAGGTCACCCCTTCTTCAATCAGAGAATGAAGATGCACCACATCGAAAAATTAAGACTCCAAAGACTCCCAGAACCCCAAGAATCTCTTTGACCCCAAGGTTTATTACCCCTTTGGGAAGCCCTGTGAGGAAAGCTTTGAGGCTCACAAAGCTTGATCCTCACGATGCTTGGCTTCCAATCACTGAGTCAAGGAATGGTAACAAATACTATGCTGCTTTTCATACTCTTTGTTCTGGAATTGGAATTCAAGCTCTTGTTCTCCCTGTGGCCTTCACTGTTCTTGGTTGGTAAGTCTTCAGTTCATATGTTTCGTGTTTGAATCTCTTTCTTTTCCTCATATTTGCACTTATTTTTTTAGTTACTTTCTTTGGTGAAAGGAAAAAGTATTTATCCTTTTAAATGATACAATTTATGTCCTTTCACTCTCACAAAGAGGCGGGACCTACATCTTTATTTTTTTTTTGTCAACTCTCTCTTCTTTTATGTATCTCTTTCTCTCTCTTAAAATGACACAACTTTACGTTCTTTAAAATGATACAGAATTTACCATTTGTTAAAATGGAAAATAATAGTACCAAAATAAGTTACACTTTATTTATTTATTTTGAAAAGTGATTTATGTCCTTATTTATTTATTTTGGAAAGTGATTTATGTCCTTTTTAAAATAATATAAATATACTAAATGGGATAGGTTATTTATATTTATTTTTTTATCTACCTTAATTTATCATTCTCCAACATCATTATTAGAACAAAATTTAAAAAGAAGAGAGAAAGATAAATATTAATTAAGATTGACCGTCTGAATTGCTAAATTTTTATTACTCGTTACCAAATTAACCAAGATATAAAATTTTGTTGCACGTGCATATTGCGTAATGGACTAAATGACAGTTAGGATACTAATTATTTACAGCTAAAGAAATAATAATTATAGTTTGGATTATTATATTAAAAACAATAGCAATAATGGGGTAGGATGTATAATAAAAAATAATTGATGCCACGGTGTTTTATTTATTTAGTTATTTATTAAAAACAATAACATATTGCTACAAGCCTAGATTAGTGCGAGATGAACGTTATATGGAATGCTTCTTTTCTAAACTCAATTATTTTATTTCAAATAAAATAATAAACGCCTAAAATTCTATTTTTATTTGTTTTTGTTTTAGCCTTCTTTAAATAAATTGTTTAATTTTTAATAATGAAATTTATGATCTGTTTCAGGACATGGGGAATAATAAGTTTGACCATAGCGTTCATATGGCAGCTTTATACCTTATGGTTGCTCGTCCATCTTCACGAGTCGGTGGAGAATGGTATTCGCTACAGCCGATACCTTCAACTCTGCTATGCTACCTTCGGTATGATTTTTCCAAAATTTCAATAACTTTTGAGAACTGATAAGTAACAGAAACTTTTGTGTAAATTAAATAAGATTTTTTTTTAATTTTTAAAAGTATATATTATAACCATAAACATATAAGTAATTGTTTTTTTCTAAATCACATGAAATTGATCAAGATGTATTGAGATTCATTTCCAACTAGTATGAGAGAATGTGAGTTTTGTGCTTAAAAAAAATACTATAAAGTACTATAAGTTATAGTTGCAAACAACAAAATATTAAATATTAAAAAGAATTATATATAGCTTACCAAAAAAGAAAAGAAAAAGAATTATATATTTGTTCAGCAAATTTTTGACAGAGAAAATTATTATTAGTATATCAAATACAAATGATTAAAACTAAGATGAGTCTATCAAATCAACTCTTTATTATTTTTAACTAAATTATTAACAATGTTAATTTTTTTAAAAAAATCAGTAGAAAACAAAAAAGCACATTAATATTTTTAAATTGACTTAAAGAAAATATTCAAAGAAACAAAGTACAATTTATCTTATTTTACACCATTTTTAATTTGTTTACACTATTTTTTATGTATTTTTTATTAATAATAAAATAAGAGAAATATATTTATAAAATACACAATTTTTTCTCTATTTCTTTTTAAATAGGAATGTGTAGATCAGAGGGGTGTAAGATAAGGGAAATGATCCGTCTATAAATTTTTTTAATTTTTTTTATAAATTACACTATCTTCTTCCAGAAAACATAGTGAAATTGGTGTTTTCCCGGGAGAAGAAAATATAATTTGAAAGAGTTTATAAACAAAAAAAAATTTGTAAATATAACCACGTCCCTCGAATAATTGATATGAAAAAACCATTTCCTAACTGATATAGTGTTGGAATGATGTGTGTGGCAGGTGAGAAACTGGGGAAATTGCTAGCCTTATTTCCATTCTTGTACCTATCAGCTGGGACATGCACAACATTGATCATCATAGGAGGATCCACAGCAAGGACATTCTATCAAGTTGTATGTGGTGACTCATGCACTGCTAAACCTATGACCACTGTGGAATGGTACCTTGTGTTTACATGTGCAGCTGTGGTGCTATCACAGTTACCCAACTTGAACTCTATTGCTGGGATATCACTCATTGGAGCTGTCACTGCTATAGGCTATTGTACCTCCATTTGGGTGGTCTCTGTAGCACAGGGTTCCCTGCCAGGTGTGAACTATAATCCAATCAGGACTGGGAGCAGTGTTCAAAGTGCTTTTAGTGTGCTTAATGGCCTTGGTATTATTGCCTTTGCTTTTAGGGGCCACAATCTCATCCTTGAAATACAGGTGTGTGATCATAATTTTCTATTCCTTTAAGTTTAACCACCTAATAAATGTTTTTTTCATTAAAATTATAAGAAAAATGAAACAGAATAATAAATTATGGTTGATTTATCTGTTGGGTAGTACTTGTCACTTGTCACAGTTTTGTTAGTTGAAAATTGAAAAGCCAATTTGAAGTTTCTTTGCTGTTTTATCTTTGACTTTTTAATAATGAGATGTGTACATTATGCGAAGTTGACAATATAGATCGTTTTCAAAGTTGAAAGATGTTGAAAAACTTCAATACAGGCTATGTCAGGCATATAATATTGAAGTTAGTGGATGACTTTTTCTTCACTTTACTATTGCGTTAGTCCAGAATGACGTTCGGAGTTGGAAAAAATATAAGGATAACAATTTTTACCAACATGATTCAAAATCTCAATTTTTCAATAACTTGAGCTATACTTCAGATATTTAATTGGGTGTAACTTAATGATAAGCAAGTCCCCACCACTAAATTTTTAGATTCCCCCATCTCATTTTTTTTTCTTTGGGAGATTCAAAACATTAAATTAGTGAAGTTAAAAAATATATATATTTCTCGTTAAATGGTCAATATATTCTTCAAATATCTCATCATCTTGACTTTTAAACGTTTATGTTCTTTGTTGTAGGCCACTATGCCTTCAAGCGAGAAGCATCCATCACACGTACCCATGTGGAAAGGAGTCAAGGTTGCTTACACGCTCATAGCTGCGTGCTTATTTCCCTTAGCCATTGGTGGCTATTGGGCTTATGGCCAACTGGTATGCATCTTATTTGGGGAAATGATCGGTTTACAAATGTTTTTTTACAAATTATAACAAGTATGACCGGTCATACTCTCTTGATCGAAGTATAACAGGTTATACTTAGTATAGTTTGTAAGAGTTAGTAAATAAAATTTTTTATAAATATAACCTTCCTCGGAACTAAAATACTGATTTGGACTTGTCTTATGGTATACCATACGATCTAATTTAAATTTATATATGACCCGGAATTTACAGATTCCTGCAAATGGAGGAATGCTCACAGCACTATACCAATTCCATTCTCGTGATGTGTCAAGATTTGTGCTTGGGTTAACAAGCATTTTTGTAGTGGTGAATGGTTTGTGTTCATTTCAAATCTCTGGCATGCCAGCTTTTGATGACATGGAATCACAATACACGAGAAGAATGAAGAAGCCATGTCCGTGGTGGCTCCGGTTAATTTTTCGGGTATTCTTTGGGTTTCTATGCTTCTTCATAGGAGTGGCTATTCCATTTTTGTCGAGGCTGGCTGGTTTAATTGGAGGAGTTGCATTGCCGGTGACATTGTCGTACCCTTGTTTTATGTGGCTCAAGGTTAAGAAGCCAAAGAAGTATAGTTTGATGTGGTGTCTCAATTGGTTCTTGGGGACATTGGGGATGGGCCTGAGTGTCATATTGATTACAGCTAGTATATATGTTATTGTTGATACTGGTGTTAATATAAGCTTTTTCAATCCTCAGTAGTCTCACAGAAAAAGGAAAGAACTACTAGGGAAATTATATTTCGAGGAAATTAGGAAGATGATTGCTGAGGTTGTCGTTTTCTTTTTAGAAATGCAAAAATTGTTACAGCAGTTTGTACTTTGTAGTGTATTCTGCTTTCTTTTTAAATAATAAAACAACAAAACAAATATTTTAACACATACTTTCTTTATCTTTTCCTTCCCAAACTAGAAAACTGTGATGTGGTGTAAAATTTATGACGTGCAAACATCACTACCACGTTGTTGATCGGATGCACTGAATTTAAATGCAACAGTAGCATCAAAGATTGATTCTTGGGTAGGGGTGATAAACAAACCAAGTGCAGGGTTTTTTGATTTTACTCGTGAAGGTCTGAATTTACATTTCTAATATTGGTTGTTGGAACCAAGTTGCCTCATTATCCGATTCAAAAGTTTGGCCTTATAGCCTCTAGTATATTAATTTTTAATTTTTTATGCTACTTGTAATCACTCTCTCCCTCCTCAATCCATCTTCTCTCTCCCCAATCTATTTCATTCCATTTTATTAGTTAAACATACTTTTTGAATGATTTTGTTCTATTTTATGTTGATTGAATATACATGGAATTTATGAATATTTACGGAATTACTAATGTTGATGATTGTATATTTTATTTAGATGAATTTTTATTGTCTTATTTTTTTTAAAATGTTAAATCAGACTTTTATTTTTTATAAATAAGTCAGGTCACACATTAATAATTATATTCATAACATATAAAAGATTTGGTTATTCCGGTATATTCAAACAACATAAGCTTGACATTTTAACACCAAAGCTCGTCTCACCCCCAATAACACCGGTAATGGTGGGTAGTTGATTTCCTGTTGGTACTCTATTCCAATCTCGTGAGCGTTCATTTATGGCATAGAAAAGGGATATGATACATGTTAGTAAATCTTTATTCTAACAAATCTAACGAACTCCTCCTAATAGGCAGCCAACAACTCGTGTGAAGTGGACGGAGACAAATAGGCTACCAAGTATTTCCTTCTATTCAATTACACAATGTTTTTCATTTTTATTCCATCGTTT